>QOCX01000099.1:488269-503934 GCA_005959815.1 Sarcophaga bullata
ATTCGTTTTTATCTTTTGATGTGAAGTTGATTTCGATGTTTCCATGCAAAACATGTTATTCCTGGATTCAGCATACGAACAGAAAAATGCCAATAAATCGTCTTATGATATGAAAATACAATGGAAGAAGTCATAATTTGTTCGTCTTTTTGAATATTATACAGAATTCTATGGAATTCTAAGTAAATACTATCATCTGATGTTTACTTACAGTTTTCTATGCAACCAGCAACAAGTTACGTTTAAATTTCCAACGTAAGGAAGTAATAACTTTTCCACAAAACATTATTGTAAAGAAACTCATGGAAAAATATCTTCTGTCAGGTGCCTTGAAAAAATAGTTTTCCGATAAGATTGACATCTAAAAAGTGCATTTAATCGAATGCCTTAACAAATTCGATTAAAATCTTTAACCTTTATCACTAAGCGCTTAAATATTTCTTAATATTTCAACATTTAATCGTAAGAACAGTAAATCTCATTAAAGAAGTTGTCATGGAAAGGAATTTTTGAAAATCGTTTGAAATTACAAAAACAATTCTGCTTAAAGACTAGTCGCGCAAAAAAAATCTGCTAATTTCGTTTGTTAAATGCTGTCGACAGTTTTATTTTGTAATATTCTTGGTTTTTGTTTCGTACATGTTAACGTATGAAACTTCTTTTTGATACGTCTTTATTGTTTTTGATTTTACATTGAATTGAATTTTATAAAGATTAAAAGATATAAGGGTCAACAGGGAGAATGTTTCGTGTAACCTAAGTGTATTGCATATCTTTCAAGAGTTCAATATATTGGAGTAAAAGGAACGAATCATTATGAGCATTGAAAAGTAGGTCAAATGCCGAAATACAACTACAAAGCCTGGATGAATGAGCAAATACGGTTATGATTGAAAGGTAGTTATCCTTTACGAGTTATTATATCATGTTATAATTATCAATTTAGAAAAGACGTTTCGAATTGGTAACAGAAAAATTGTTGCTTTATATAGATACAGTGAGCATCAAAATAAACTGAACATTAAAAAAATTATAAAAATTATTTACTTTGAAAATATAAAATTGTTTCATTGCCAGTTTTTCAAATTAAAACAAAAAAAAATTTTCGAAACATTATCAATTTTTTTCGGGCACTCTCTTTAAGTGGTAAAAGTTGATTTTAGTGATTCTTAGAATTTTATGCTTAACGTACAGATTCTTTTGATGCTCACTGTATCTATGTTTAAGGCACTCGAATAATAGCTTTTTACTTTCAACCACCTTTTATAGTATGATTTAAGGAAAAAAAATAGAAAAAATTCATATCATGTGCTCAATAAGCATTATTTTTTGCGAAAAAAATGCTCAAACTAAAGCTAAGCTTGATAAGTATTATGGGAACATTATGCAATCAGTGGTAAAAATTGATAATTAAACTACCTACTGGACGTACAACCATAGAAATTGGCAAGAGTTCTAAAAAACTGTAAAAAAAAATCGCGATCTAGTGATGGCCTATCTGGGACGAGAGATAGTAGTCACATGCATATACAAAAGGTTTCTACCACCAAGGTAATCATGTGACAACGTCTTACAATCATACGTTTTGTTGTTTTTCTAACATGAATGCGATGTAGACTACAAATATGTCGTATAATAAGAAAATTCTACAATTATTTTCATTTTCTTTAAGATTTGCAGCAGGACTTTAATTAAAACTGCACAAAGACTTAGTAAAACTCAAGTATTATGCCCGTATAGTCGTTCTACTTACTCTTGGATTATATTTCATTTATTTTTTTTTTATCAATTTTAGTTTTACATTTCAATATAAAGAATACTAAAATAGGGGAAAATTCAAAGAATAATTTGCAAAATTCCTTTTCATTTAATTGTTATTCTATATTGAATTTTATTTTGTCAGACAAAAGGACATTTTAATTAAACTTGGTAATACCATGAACTTTCTTTTTTTTTTTCTTTGCATCCTTAAGAAAAGTAAAAAGGGTTAATTAAAGAATAACAGCAATAAATGTTATTTAGAGAAGCTTTAATCCATTCACAGTAGTTTAGGGCAGTGCATGAAAAAATTTTCTACAAAATTCAAGGATTATATATTTTACTGTGATAGGAAAAGAATAATTACTGCTACTTTGATTTCAATGAATTTGAATAAAAGTTGTCTATTAATGGAGAATTATATGCCAAAATTTTTTCGTTTACACTCCTTTTTTAAATCTTTAGATTAAATTTGCAAAATTTTTTCACTAAGCACAAAACTGTTAAAAAAAATAAAAATAATTTGAGAAAATTTCACATTGCAAAAAAATATCCTTTTTGAACCTTTCTGCTTCAATTTATTTTCTTTCTTCTGTGAATTTTTTTTTCTTCAATTAGAAACTTTTTGTTTTTCTTTTAAACCTTTTTTTTATGGACATTTTTAATTGCTTTTCTATAAAAAAAAGGAAATGATTTGTAAAATAAGAAAATTTAAAAAAATATTGTGGATTTATTGGAACAGAAAGTTTTAATAAAATAGCCATAGCCTTCTCTAATAGCCTTCGAATTTGAATGACAATAATGAAATCAAAAGTATTAAGGTTTCTAGAGTTCTAGAGTTTCTAACAATCGAAATGAATTTTTTGCTTTAAACTCCAATCTTAAATATAAAATTGCGAAGAAAAAAGAAAATAAAAAAGAAAGAAGAAAAGAAAAAAAAAGAAAGAAGAAAAAAGAAAAAATTATTTTCATTGCAAGCAATGCTACGGGCCTCTTCTATCCAGACATGTATGTAATTAATTTGGTCTAATGGTTGTTGCGTTCACAATCATTGTTGTTGTATATGCCATATATGTGTATACAGTGAGCTTCAAAAGAAGCTATATACTATGGATAAAATTCTAACGATCCCCCAAATTCAACTTTTATCACTTAAGAAAAAAGTCCCAAAAAAATTTGACAATATTTCGAATAAACTGGCAATTAAACAATTTTCAAATAAACATAACGGTAAATTATTCATGTACGTATATGTTTATTGTCCAGTTTTTTTTAACGCTCACTGTAGTTACTGTTGCAATAATAGTGCCACTGGCTAACACAATTTTCCACCAGAATGTTGATGATAATAACGTTAGTTTACGCTGGTGTTTTAATGACTTCATTTCTCTGTACACAGGGAAACAACATTAGTTTGGGCGTTTACAAGCGGTCTTTAATTAAAAAAATCTTTTAAATATTTTCCTTTCCATTGGTAGTCAATTGACACATTTGTCTACGTTTCTTGGCAATTCTGCATGTTGCTGGATTAAAAGGCTTTATAGAGACTTGAAGGGATAAAGAGTAAGTTAAACGAAGTAGAAATCGAATAAAGTGGTTATCAAGAACAACTACTCATATGTACATACACACATAATTGGTTATTAGAACTTTTTAGGCAAGATATCGACTTAGCTTCTCACGTCACCTATGTTGTGTGTGTTAATTTTATACGTGAGCGGTGAGACCTACAATTTAAACTTGACTCTGAACAGCAGATTTTTGAGAGAATTTTCATTGCAGTTTTATTTACTCTCAGAGTTTTTGCAAGAAATTTGCATTTTGTTTTGTTGGAGATGTCCGGCCTGGTGTTTGAACCTTGACCAACACACTACCTACTAGACTATTGCAAGTCTTGAGTTGATCAAGACCAACTGAAGTGTTTGATTTCAATTGGAATACGGATCGTTTCTTACCATATTTGACAGTATAATAAAATGACTCATGCTTAATTTTATTTACAAATTAAATATGATTGTAGTGTATTGTATCATTGTAGGTGCATCATATAATCATCAAACCTTGTTTTTGCCCGCCATTCATTTTTGCTCTGTTACTTGTTACTTTTAATTTACAAATGTCTGTGCCAGATATTTGATTGCTTGTTTTTCATATTTTTTATTTTATTTTTATGACTGCTAAAGTTATTGTTGCTTTTATTGTTGCATTTTATTTTTACAGTGCCTCAGTTGTTTGCATGTCAAGTAAAATCCTCACGCGTATGATGAATCTTGTGCTTTTGTTTTTGTTTAATTCGTTGCAACTATGCTGTAAGGCTTTAGAGAAATAAAGTTAAAAACGGTAAAAAAAATTGCATTGAATTGCATACACTTTTCAATTGCACACTTGTGTACTGAGCCAGTCGCTTATAGACACAAAGGCATTGCAAATGAAACGTTAATTTCCTCTCCAAGGACATCCGTCGTGCACTTTAATAATTATTTGTTTTCCATTTTTTTTTATCATGTTTCAGGCTTTATACCATATCGACTGAATATAAATTCAACTTGAATACAACTTTCGCTTGGAAGCATCCAAGCAATCAATTTATTCTCAATAAATTTATTCGACAATTTATTAAAGGTTGCTAGACGGTAATGCTCTGGCAATACTGTAAGGCGCAATAACAAAAAAACACCGAAAGTTAATTGGATTTTAATTAGGACCAATTTTTTGTTTATTTAGGTACTTACGACAGAACTTAATAAAAAGCGTGGGCAGGAAGATCTAACATACATACTTACGTACATATTTAATTAATATTTCGAATTTCTTTATTTTGTGTTTCAATTTTAAAAACAAAAACAATGAAACAATTTTAAAATAAAAATAACGGTAATGTATTAATGTATACATATTTTTATAATGTACAATTTCTTTTGATGCTCACTGTATATCAGAGAAGCTTTAAAAAGGTGCCAATTTTTTCAGTATTTTTTTTTAAAGTTTGCTGATCAATTTTCTCTGAATTCACATTGTATTTTCATTATGTTGTTGAATCAAGTAAAATGATTTTCAACTCATTTTTGATTTTTACAAAATGTTTCTTGTCGTTGTACGCTTTTTTTTTAATTAAGAAAATTCAATATGTTTGCCTTATCAGGCATTTTACTATAACATACTCGGAATTCTTTACCAGTTTATTTATTTTCCTTGTCATGACACAGAACTGCAGTAAATTTGTTGTCTTTAATCCTTTGTACTTTCATCCAGTACTCCTGGCAGCATATACAATCAGAGTAACAAACAATTTGTAGTCCACAAAGGCCTTTTTGGATGATTAAAAACCCAACAATATTGTAAACGGTGTTCCATTGAATGTATTGATCAGGGATTTATGACAGCAATTACTTAATTGACTTGACTTACTTGACATTCAATTAATAATCAATGGCCAGTAAATAAAGCAACAAGTTAGCCAAATTTATCATCCGTCATTGCACAGGAAATTCCATATTCAATTGCAACAACAACAAATTTTTTATGGCAGTTGATTTTCTCTTTAAGTTTCAAGAGTTAAGTTTGTAATGTTTTTTGAAGAGAATTAAGATTTTAGTGGATATAGTGGCGATTAAAACATATTTTATTCTTGACATGGTGTACAGTGTTGCTTAAAAAAAAATAGTATTTTGCATCAAAATGAAGAAAAGACAAATGTTTTAATAATAAACCACAAGTCAAATTCAATGTTAACGTAATTAACTTTGAATTTACATACGGTGACCCAATTTTTTATGCAAAATTCATTAAATAGTATGTACATTCGTAAATAATTTTGATTACAATTTTTTCTTTCTTAATGTGCCAACAACTGTGATTTCATAAAACATTAAAGCGTTCAAGTGATTTCCTTTTTAAGCGTTGCTATAACAGGCTTCCTTAAATTCTTAAGATTTTCACTCACGACGTCTAGTAAATATAAAACGATGCCATTTTGGCACTTTAAAAGTGTCATAAAATTATTTCACTTTCATTTTCACTTTAGTTTGTTTAAAATGACTGCCATTTTATCGTAATTGTATTGTAATAAAATAACAAGAAAAAATGGAAATTCAGGAGAACTTGAACAAGTAAACATGCAACCGAAATTGCTTAGAAATTAAATTTTAAAGCCTTAAGAAAATGAAAAATTTTTTTTATTAATTTTTTTTAAGAATAAAGAATTTAATAACAAAAATGCAAATACAGTATGCATCAAAAGAAACTGTACATTACAAAAAATATACATTAATAAATTACCGTTATTTTTATTTTAAAATTGTTTCATTGCCAGTTTTTAAAATTGAAAAAAAAAATTACAAAAAATTGTCAAATTTTTTCGGGCACATTCCTAAAGTGGTAAAAGTTGAGTTATTGTACAGTTTCTTTTGAATCTCACTGTAAATACATATACATATACGTACAAGTATAATAAATAATTAAAGTTCCGAGAACATAGTGAGTAGGCGATATCACAGAATAAAGATTCTTTCATAGAGAAATTTCTATGGAGTGCCAGTAGCAATATGTATTGAGTTGCTGCTGTTGTATTAAGTATTAAACCGTTGGCAATAGCATTGAAGGTTGATATTATTTTCTTTAAAATTAAACTGAACTTTGTTAAACAGATGCAGTTTTCCAGGATAAAACTTATCGAAAAGGTTGTTCTTGATATGAATTCTAAACATTAGAGAAAAGGGATTATGAGGTTTAGGTAGGTATAAGGATTTTCAAAACTATAACACCTGGGGTTTAAAACTTGTGTAATTTATTAAAAATTTCATATTGAACCTACTGGTGCTGTATTATTGTTAATCACTGTTTACATATTTTGGTTTCTTAATTACATTTAGAATCTGTTAGGGAGTGTTTTCCCCATTTTACAGTTTCTCATTTCACTTTTTTCACTACTATTTCTACTAATTTCTTCCACCTTTTGTATAAAATAAGGTGAATGAAAATCCTTTAAATGCAAAAACAAAAACCAAGAAGAAAATTTAAATTACACTGACGAACATAACCTTTATTCAGGCTGATCGTAAAAGAAAAACTGCAAACACTATAAAAGCAACTACAATAAATATAACAAAACAAAAAAGGAAAAGAAAAAAACATTTAAAACGATTACGGAACTGTGACTATTGGCGCCAGGTATTGTATAAATAATAAACGTAAACTAAATGGCGTCCAAATGGAGAGGGAGAGAGAGAATGAGAGAGAGTGTGTCTCTTTAGAAATTTTCTTAAATACAAATGAAAAAATAATAATTTCATAGAGTTTTTTTAATTTTTTTTTGTTTCTCCTTTCTTATCTAGTATTTCAACTGCAGTATACATAGCTTATAAATACTGCATTATCATCTGTTAAGATATTTTTTTAATTTTTTTTTGCATTGTAATTATGTACTCATATTTGTTTGTAGATATGATAGAAATTTTAAAGAATGAATGCTGTTGTAGTTCTTAATTTATCTACTTTAGTGCATTAAAATTGTGCCACGTTTACAAGGGCCTTGTAATGAATGCATAAAAAATTAAAATTTTAATTTTTGGGGCAACAAGTTGAGATTATTAATGCAAAATGTTGCATTTTGTTTAATGGGCAGGTATACCGTAAAGACGGCAGCCTTGCGGATTCAAAAAAAAAAAGAAAAAGAAAGAGAATTTGACTGATAACGACCAGCGATTTGTCTTTGTTTGTCTTCAAAAGAGATATCGCCAAATAAACGAGCGAACATCCACGCAAGATCATGTTTTAAAGTGACCTTGTTATGACGTCTTTTGAAATGACCCAAGAAGGTGATTCATCAGAACCCATATGGTGGAATAAGTCGGGGAAGTATATTGGGAGGAGAGGTTGACAAAACTGAAGAGATTTGGTTTCAAATCAATACTGAAAGAATTGATCCAGTGTCGACCATTTGCTTCACATACATAATTGGTCATTACAATCGTTCAGTCAGAATTACGACCTAGCTTTTCAATCCACTTATGTTGTGTGTGTTAATTTATACATGAGTGGCGGGAGCTACAGTTTAAAGACGATCCCGAACTACAAATTTTGAAACTTTTCATGGCAATTTTATTTTACTCTGAGAAATATTAGGCCTTACGCCTAATAAACTAACACATTACCTAGTAGACTACGGTAGTCATATGCTTTAACTTTGGGTAATTCAGGAACCGTCTTCATATTCTATTGTTAAATTAAATTAAATTTTTTACATAAAATTTTAATTCTTTTAGGCAAAAATGAAATGAATGAGTTAAATATTCCCCCTTTCTTTATTTTAAAATGCCATTACAATAAAAGATTTTAGAAATAAACAAAGTACAGGAAAAAAGAAAACTAAAAAAACAAAATATTATAACACAACCTACTTTCCACGAAACCAAATTCTAAACGTTGACCTAATTGGCAATATTTCAAGAACTACTTACACAAACGTACAAATTGTTGCGTATTATACATGTGAGTTGTAAAAAATACCGCAATTTTACCCATCACATCTCATTTTCTATGTAAAATATTTCTTACAATGTCTTGTAAAAAGTAAAATGAATTGCGGGAATACTAGACAAGGAATTTTATGCATACGAGCTTAAACAAGAACAGAACTTTGTTTTAAAAATGTTTCAATTTCCTTTAATTCTTCAAGTTATTAAAACTTTAAAACACGCTAAAAGGAATTGAATTGAACGGAATTTCATTGAATATTTAAATTCAGTTTAAATAATTAACAGAAGTGGCACATTGCTTGAACGTCAAGCATAAGAAAAAAAAAATATTTTAAATTGACTGAATTCTCAGAATTTCCTTGAAGACGTTCAGTTATGTTTCGGAAAATTGGTAAAAGATCGATAATAATTGAATACCCTTAATATAGATATCATGAAAGAAGTCATTATGAAATAATCTTGTTTTTAGTTTATAATGTCTGTTTAATTTTGTTACCCACTATAAATTAAAGTGTGTGTATTCTCTACCACAGGGTTTTAGACGAAGTTTAGTACCATTTAATGGCGGAAAAAGTTTCCAGTTAACCTCCGATAATGTGTTTGTGTTTTGTTTTTGTTATTTTTATTGTTTCTGTTGCAGTCATAATACAAGTTGTTGGCAGTTTAGCAAGGTTGAAACTGAAAACAAAATCATGCAACACCGCCACAATTACAACACGAGTAATTGTGCGCATTATTGTTTAAAATTACGAAAAAAAAAAAAGAAAATTGCTTGCGGTGATTTAAGTTTTTGGGTCATGATTTCCCTTCACTGCTTTTCAAGTAGTTGTAAAGGAAACAAGAAAATAAAAATAAAGAATAAAAAATAAATAAAAAAAAAAAAACAATAAAATTGAATATATTTCAAGTGTGTACTGTTTTTAGTAAAAATTGCTTCCTAAACGAACGCATAACGTACATGATGAGTCATAAAGGCTAATGGTTTAGAAAATTTTTTATTGATTTTTTTTTTGCCTGCAAGAGTCGTATAATTTTCTGTTACAATAGTTTTATAATTTTTTGTTTTTGTTTTTCGAAAATTAAATAGTTTAACTTGAGAACTTATGCTAACGAAATTAATTTTAATAAGGCAATAATAAATTGTAATTGGATGTTGATTTTAATGTTAATCATGGTTGTTAATTGTACGAATTGACAATAAAACTTTTATTAGAGAGTGTACGAGAAATTAAATGAGGGAAGGAACTTGTTGAATGTACCTACAAACAAGAGTGTATTGTTTTTGAAATGCTGCAGTGAAAAAGTAATTCTGGATTATCCAACATACTTGCATACAACCCTTTAGCCAGGATTACTAACTAGTTTCTCCCACCCACTTATATTGTGTGTGTTAAATTGTATACATAAGTGACGGAACCTCCAATTTAAAGTCGATTCCGAACGATCGATTTTTGAAAAACTTTTCATGACAATTTTATTTACTCTCAAGAGTTTTTGCCAGAAATATGCTGATAGTCTGTCACGGAGGAAATATTTTTTTTTCATTTTTTTGTTTAGTGTGACATGTCTGACCTGTGGTTTAAACCTAGGACTCATGTCTAATAAGCCAACAAAATCCCTACTAGACTACTGCATGGAAGTTTTTATTGAAATTTTCAGAGTGTCATTCACTTCCTTTATAATTTCATTGAATTTTTCATTTGATATTTACCGATAAAAGAAACGTTTTTTTTTGCACGTAAATATTTATCACACAATAAATTTAAACAATAAATGTTTATCAATGTTGTGTAGCTGTTATGTCGCAAGGTAAAAACAACAACGAACACAATTTCCTCATTCATCAAGTTTAAATCCAATTATTGTTGCAAATAAGCACGACAATCGTATTGATAATTATGTTGCAGCTACAATTCGAGTATGTTTGGCATTCTTAATGATAATAATGTTGTTGACAATGATTGGTATTGTTGATGACATTGTGATGAAAATATTGAAAATTTTATGCTTGTGTGCATTACAAAGTGATTGCTACATGAATACGAGTACATTTCGCCTGGCAGTCAATGAAGTCTCTTACTTTTATGTTTTGTTTTCATTTCTTTAATGATTCGATTTTAAAGTCTAGCATTTGCAAAAATTGTTACAGAAATATTGCGCAAACATGACATTAGAAAATTTCAATTAAATATACTTACAGGCATGTATGTATGTATACTTACTAGGAATTAAATTCATGAATTCTTATAAGAAAAAAGCAAAATGCTCCTCGAATTTCATCTTTTCTTACACTTTGAAACTTAAAACTAAATTAACCTTCTTTGTCCTGTGATATATTTTATCCACAAGAAACAATTTTTTTAATACAATACAAGGGAAAACGAAAAAAGAAAACTACTTTCTTACCAGAATTCTTTTCCTTTCGTTCATAATTTACTTCAACAGATTTTTTTGTTCATTATTTCTTCTCCGTTAACTTGCTTCCGTTTTAAATTATTTTCTCAGGTTTTGTGCTTCTTGCCTTTTAGTTTTGGCAATAATTCTTAAACAAACTGCTGCTAACAATTGTTGGCAAACTATTACAATTGCAGCCATTAAGTAACATGGCTTTTACTTTATTTATAACCACCAACAGTAGGAATAAGAAGAGAGAGAGCAGTGCAGTGAATGAAATGTGCAGTGAGTGGAACAATTTAAAACATCCCAATAGAATAATGGTTCATTAGAGACCGTGTCAAAGCTCTTTAGCAATAAGGGCAGTACCATGCAATAAGCGTTTCTCTTCATTCTCTCCCAAAAACGGTTGTTGTAATTGAAGGTTATTATAAATTATGGTGTAGAGAGAGAGAGAGAGAGCGGTCTTTTAATATGTCGCACAATAAAAAGAGTTTGAAGAGATGGACAACAGCACAAATACCTTCAATATAATAATAAAATTAATCTTAAGGAAAGTTCTGGATTCTCGGAGTTACTATTAAAACTATTCTCTGTGGCAGTAACATAGGAATCTGAAATTCCCTTTTCGCAACGTAAGTGAGCCAAGAAAATTGAGAAGCCTGAGAAAGATAATCTGTTTATTGACTGCTTGGAAACCATTCTCATTACAAATTTGTGCAATAATGTAGCTGCTACATCACCTGTTTTTCCAACATCTTATGTTCGTAAATTTCGTTTGTCGAAAGATTTGAAGAACTATTATCGAAATCAATTCAAAGAATACTCTGGGAATTGATAAAATTAGCAACAAAATGGTTATTCAGCTGCTCCATATATATCCGCTATTAAGTACTGCTGCAGCAGCCTTGTTCGGTCCTACGTAAATGTTCGGTCCAGTACAAGTTGGCGATGATTTTCGCATCCGATCCAACTGTGAGCTGTATGAGCTTCTCAACGACATGGGTGTTGTGCAGTGTGTTAACATCCAGCGGCTTCGCTCTGCCATTTCGATTGAATGAATTAGGATGGTCTGGGGAGATGGGTATTTTATGGGGGGATCTGCGGAAGCCAGCGAAGGGAACGATCTTGCTTGTGTTGGAAGGACCAGATCGAGGAAGCCCCGTCATGTGTGATCAACTAGCGTAGGCGCGCAAGAAACAGAAGCACCTGGAAGGATGTGTTAAGGCAGGCCGAAATCCGTTAATCGAGTTGTTAATTGTCAATTAAATAGAAGTAGGTAATATATCCATAAGCATTATACTGAGATAGATATTATCATGAAAATTGGCAGGTTTCTCTAGTTATAGCAATACCTAAGCCAAATGGTCCGTCTAGGCTATGGGAAGAGTGACTTGTAACTTCAAAGATTAGAGATATGTCACCAGGAGGAGAATTATCTCTGAATTATGTTGAATCATGTTATTATTACATAAACAGACAGTCTCACTACAATGATTTTACTTTTATTGACTCTTTTTTAAAGAAATAGTTAAAAAGAAAAGCATCTGCAAACTTTTTCAAGTTGTTTCTCTTAACCAAAACTAAATAAATCTTATGCGCTATAAAGAGCCACAGATTAATAGTAAATTCTGTCTCTGTCATGCATCTATTAGAGTCTGTGGTTGCCATGGTTATGCCTTAATTTTTGTCATTCAAGTGCTTTGTTTTTATTTACTTTCTCTTACTTTGTATTTAAGCAAGTGTGCGTTTAAGAATTTCAGAATAAAACATACACCTTCAATGATGTTAAACATTGAGAAACTATTTCATTTACTTCAGACCTGGTTGTTTATTAATTTGGTGACTGCGGTCATATCTGTTTTAAGCCATAAAATGGTTTTTCATCATCTGGCAAGCATAAGAGTTCAAGGTCGTATAATAATGTCTCGCCGCAAAACGCTTAAAACGATTTGCTTCTCAATAGTAATTCTAATTAAATTAATAAAATTTGTTGTAGCTTTAAAGCCCTTATTTTTGGGAATTATTTCAAGATGCGAATTATTCTAAAAAGGGAATGTTGTTTGTTGGCATGACATATTCTTTATTTTCCTTATGTGTAGTGTATGTTCAAATTAATATTGTTTATGTGTGATAAAATATTATGATTACCGAGTTCTCACCACCTTCTTTGATCCTAGTTCAGGGTTTCGAATGACTCTGGTATGAAATGACTTGCTTAATAAGCTTAAGTATCCCATAACACAACATTGTCCAGCAATAGAATACCCTTTTAGAAAAAAATTTATATTTCGAACATTAAAGAAGAGCATATTCATCCATTCATTCATATTTGAAAATTATTGAAAACAATTTGAATATTTAATCTCTGCCTGTTGCTTCATGTATCCTTGTATTTAGCCCAGAGACCACAAGGACAAAGGGTTTGTAGGTCTAGAGAACAAATCAATGTTAACACTTCATAAAAACTTTTTAACAGAATTTGTTTGAAGCTGTTAAACATTTTACTCTTTCAACAAATTTACCAACAAAATAAATAATTTAAAAGATTAGGGCGCTACATAAAATTATTATTAGGGTGCTACATAAAATCACAAGAAGCTTTGTAGCTTAGCATTTTTAAAGCAAATACCATTTGATTACTTTTAATAAAATAGATTACAAACGTAATTTATTTAATTGGTATATTAAATGTCTTAGCCTAGTAGATAGTATATTGACTAATGAGGACATGGTTCAAACCCCAGGTCAGACATCTCCAACAAAACAAAGTATGATAAAAATATTTCTTTGGTGACTTCCTCTCAGCAGATTTCGGACAAAAACTCTGAGAGTAAATGTTGATCGAAGCCTACTTTAAGCTATAGGTCCCACTACTCATGTATAAAAATTAACGCACACAACATAAGTTTAAAGTCGACTCCGAATGACAGATTTTTGAGAAACTTTTCATGGCAATTTTTTTTACTCTCAGAGTTTTTGCCACTCCGAATGACAGATTTTTTGAGAAACTTTTCATGGCAATTTTTTTACTCTCAGAGTTTTTGCAGAAATCTTCTGAGAGGAAGCCGCCGAAGAAATATCTTTTCATATTTTGTTTTTCATATCTGACCGGAGATATGAACCCTGGCCTTTCCTTTAATAAGCCAACACACTACCTACTAGACTACGGCGACTTTAAAAGCAATTTTGATTTTAATTTTCTCTTTTATAATTTAAGGACTAAAGGATTTCACCGATAATTGGTTGATGGTCTGATGAAAGAACCACAGTGGGTATAGAGTTTGCAATGTAAAGCCAACCATTGCTCGCATAACTTCTGTCGAGAAGCTTTATTCTTCACCTTATACAGTGAAGGTCAAAAGAAATTGTACATTATGAATAAAATTCTAACCATTTTCTTGCTTAAATTTTAAAAACTGTTAATGAAACAATTTTAAAATAAAAATAACGGTAATTTATTAATGTATACACTTTTTTAATGTACAGTTACTTTTGACTCTCACTGTATGTCAGTAATCAGCTCCTGTTATGAAAAAGCGGAGGATATCGATATATCGATAGTAGTAGTCGATAGTAGAGAGATCCTGAAGCAAACCTAAATTAGTTTCAAGTTTAATACTCTTGACAGCTCTCCACTACACAAGAAAATTTCACTATGATTGTTAAGCGTTATGCTTTAAAATTTTAAAATTGCTTACTTTCTTGTGATAGTTTGTAGTAAAAGCATACAACACCTAACACTTTTGTTAATAATTTTACAAATTGTCTATAAAATATTCCCGATAGTCATCTACAATATGGAAAATTTCAAGCGATTGTTTAAATTCTTTTTTTAAGATTAAATTCTTGTGGTTTTTAGATTTTTATTTCTTTTCTTTCTTTTTCCGTTTTTTCCATACACCGTACATATAAATTTAAAAAAATTTTTTATATCTCAAAGCACAGGTGTGTCCTTGAACGTATGTATGAGTGGAAATAAAATATTCTTTGTGAACATGACATAAAACCGACATTTTTATTTATTTATGGTAATCAATTCAATACAATACATATGTATATGTGTACATATGTTATATGCTTTTGAAAGAATCAACAATAAATCCAAGTGAAACATAAAAAAAAAATTTTTTATGTTTGAAAAAACGTTACCATAAAATATATTTACCAGCTCGCATATTTATTAAATCGTGAGTTCAATGTTCAAAACAATAACCAATAAAGATTACCTTAAAGCGGATGAATGTCTGTCATTTATTATTTTTTTTTTTTTTTGGGACAAACACAATGCTTTCTATGGACTATGGAACTGCTAATTTACAAAAAATTTTTAAAGTCACATGGATCTACAGTAAGCAAGTTTGGTGTTGTGACAACTTATCCTAACACTATGGCAATCTAACCTAACAAAGTTTCAAAATTTATTGTAAAATCCCTGTGGTAGATAAGAAACTCTAATTTTTCTAATCTTCATAGAGATCTTAATGGGCAAACTTTGTTAAACTAAACGCAATCCACCTGTTGATAGTAGATTGGT
Source organism: Sarcophaga bullata (assembly GCA_005959815.1). Lineage (NCBI taxonomy): Eukaryota > Metazoa > Arthropoda > Insecta > Diptera > Sarcophagidae > Sarcophaga > Sarcophaga bullata. Next base: position 503,435 of record QOCX01000099.1, read on the forward strand.
ATCACAACACCATGGCTATGTTAAATAACAGTGGTGATTAAATCTTATATTAATTTGTACTGTCAATGTCAAAAGAAACTGTACATTACAAACAAATATAGATTAATAAATTACCGTTATTTTTATTTTATAATTGTTTCATTGGCAGTTTTTAAAATTTTCAAATTTTTACGGGCACTCTCCTTAATTATGGTGTTGTTCGAATTTTAACCATAGTGCACAGTTTCTTTTGATGCCTACTGTATAACTATTGTTTTACCCAAACAACTGATAAGGAACTGATTTTAAATTTTGCGTCTGTACATTTCATTTAAAATTTTTCTTTATTCAACCAAAACGGAAATAAAGTTTAAGAAACAAATGATGCCTCACACTTCCAGCTTTTGTAAAGTGTGCTCATAAATAAGTTTTCTTTATTTGTAAGCATTTTCTGATTTTGTTGGTATAAGCAATAGAATTCTGTGGAAAAGAAAAAGAAATTGAAAACTGAAAAGTAATAG
>QOCX01000099.1:503953-535976 GCA_005959815.1 Sarcophaga bullata
ATAGAAAATCGTATTTACGTCTGTTTGTTTGCAAAAGAATTGCTTATTACGGCCATAAATTTACCATTCTTGCCACATGGACGATAAAAATGCTTTACGCTGTCATTTTAAACATGAGCAAACATTATTAAATGGATGAAGAATTATTCAAAGGCAAGGGGCTTGGGCTAAGCTAAGAAAAAAAAAACGCTGAACTCCATCTGTCATACTTGTAAGCACTTACTACGTCTGATTATTACTTGTTCCGTTTGCCATCACATTATATGGCTGATCAGCAGTTTCACTCATATGAAGACATCAAGACAAAATAGCTTGATTCGTCGGTAGCTTTGGCACAAATACGGAAACAAATTGTAAGTAACGATAAGAAATACTTTTTATCATAATTCTCTCGCAGAAAAGTTGGACTTTCTTGAAAAGAGAACGGTTCCTCGTTTACGCGATTTAGCTTGTGTTCCGTGAAGCTTTCAGAAGACAATATTCATGCCATCACTGACGCAATACGGCCAGATTGGAAAAATTAGTCAGTAACTTGTAGCTGCGGTTTAAAATGTACAAAATGCCATAAAATTATCTGCTGGATTGTAATTTTTCTTTTCTTTTTCTTTTCTCTCTACTTAATTGGAATTTAAGTAAAGTTCTATGCTAGTATAAGGGTTTGTTACTTAAATTCCTTTATACACGTACGTACATACGTAATTGGTCATTACAATCCTTTAGTTAGGATTACGATCTAGTTTTTCACACCATTGATGTTGTGTGCGTTCATTTTTATACGTGAGGGGCAGAATCTACAGTTTAAAGTCGACTCCGAACGACCGATTTTTAAGAAACTTTCCATGGCAATTTTATTTTTTCACAGAGTTTTTGCCACAAAGAAAGCTGCTACGAAAAAGTCGCCGAAGAAATATTATTTGGAGATGTCTGACTTGGGTTTGATCCTAGGATTCATGTCTAATAATGTAACAACTACCTACTGGACTACGGGCGACTTCATGTAGGATCTACCCGATTAAGATTTCTCTTTTTCTCCTATTAGTTGGAATTTAAGCAAAGTTCCATACTAGTAAAAGGGTTGTGAGTTCAATTCCCACATACAGCTACACTTTAACGAATATACCGTGTACATGATTATTATAATATTAGAATAAAAAATTAAATTAGAATATAATTTCTAATTGCATTTGAAATTCAAAAAATAAATAAATAAGTGGTTACAGTGATCCCTAAAACAGTTGCCAGTTTATTTATCATGTTGCCTTTAAATCTGATGTCATACAAGCTTATGCCAAAAACTAAATTAAATCTGTTTGCGAAAACAGTTTCGTTTTTATTTTAAACAAAATAAAATTCTTCTTCATTTCTAATTTAAATTCTTTGCTTTTCATTTAGTAAAACGATTTGGTTGTTGAACTTTATTTAAGTTTCTGGCATTTTTATGTTCTGGAGTTATTTGTTTAAGGATAAAAGCATTTAGACAATGTATTAAATTTTAAAACGGCATAATAAATGAACCTTTTTAAGCCGAAAACAAAAAAAAAAAAATTGTCTTCCATTTACCCACAAAATACACAATCCCTGGGCTGGCTCTTCATGTACAACACAATATAAAAGGAATTGGAATGGAATGAAATGGAAAGGAATGCTGTAACAAAGTGCCATGTGCTATTTTATATACATTTCTAGATGAGTGAAATTGTGTTAATTTCTGTTTATAACAAAGCGTGTTAAGTATACAATTGGTATTAACTAATTAGAAATAAGAGGTCTTTGTTTCAGTTGCTATATCGAATAAATTCAATTTAGATTAGTATTTTACAATTTGATGCTATTAATGTGCAACTGAAGCTAATCTATAAGTAAATTTTCTTTACTAATTAGTTAGTATAAGCTATACATTCAGAGAAAATATAATACTTTACGATATATTTCGTACAATATAAACGACCATTTACAAATGCTTAGAATACTTGAATATATGTGAGTATGTATGTATTTGTATAATTATTTACAACAATGTCCTCAATCGTAATAATATGGCCGACTTAGCTGTTGTTCATTCGCATGGCGTTCATTTCTCTTACAAGCAACATGAATTCATGCACTTCGCCATACGAATATTTGTTTGATATGAACAGAAAATAGATTTGTAAGCCATACAACAAATCTAGTATGGATTTAACAACAATATTAGCAATGCCACAATTACTACGAACAACAATAACAATAGTAAGCCTATGTCTGTATATCGTACTGCAATGACAAGTGAAACAAGCCTACACCATAAGTGGCAAAACAATGCAATAAGTCTTATGGAATGAGAAACTATGGCAATATCATACTACACGCTATACATAAGGACAAAGGCAGTAGGGCGAAAATAGTTAGCAGAACTATGTTTTATAAGAGAGATTAATTAATGAAATCTTGTTTTGGTTGGTTTGATTAAAAAATAATTAAAAACAAATAATTTTTTAAAAATAAATCATGCAGATATCAAGCCGAGAGGTTGAGTTACTCGTACTAATCTTGTATTGTCTCTGTAATTTGAGGTAAGAGGCTTAAAAACTAATTAAGTTTATGGGGTGTTTAATCCAATTTACTTAATTCATCATTACAATTTTTTAGACAGGACTATGACCCAATTTCTCACACCATCCATGTTTATTTATAAGCGGAGAGTCCTACAGTTTAAAGTCGACTCCGAACGACAGATTTTAGATAAAATTTTCAGGGTAATTTTAATTCCTAGAGCTTTTGCGGATATCTACAGAGGAAAGCGCTGAAAAATGTTTTGCTGATGCCTAAGCTGGGACTTCAACCACGGCCTTGAGTCTAACAAGCTAATACACTACTTACTAGAATAAGGCGACTTCATACAAAACATCTACACTGGTAAATAAAATTGAAAGTGTAACCTTTACGACGTTTTAAAGAATTTAACTTATTCAAGATATATTTATTACGATGTATTTACTTCATGTACAGTGCGCGTCAAAAGAAACTGTACATTAAAAAAAATTTAACATTAAAAAATACCGTTATTTTTGATTTAAAATGTTTCCTTGCCTGTTTTTAAATTAAAGTTGAAATAATAAAAAAAAAAAATTAAAAAAATTTCGAAATATTGTCAAACTTTATCGGGCACACTCTTTAATTAGTAAAAGTTGAGTTTGGTGTTTATTAGAATTGTATTCATTAGTGTACAGTTTCTTTTGACACTCACTGTACATAAATTGACTTGTATACATCAATATTTAACAAGGACAACTAAAATAAGACACGTACCAGTACATTCATCAATACTTACATTCATATGCATGGTACATGATGTATGATATTTTTTTTTCCACTTTTTATCGGCTTTCCTATCTGTTATACTATATGTATGTATGTGTGTATAGGTATGCATGTATGTAAATAAACGTATTTAATCCTTTTAAAAACTTATTTACAAAAATATGCATATCATTTCCGTTTATTCTCACTACGAATTTCCTTTCGAGTGGAAAAGAAAAACACAAAATCATGCATTCACACCACGTTGAATATTCCGTCAGTGGATGTCAACATTATTTGTGAATATTGTGTGTAAAAATGAAAAGAAATAAAATTTGAATTTCTAAAAAAATAAGAAATATTCTGAAGAAAAAAATATTCAACAGGACATATTCAAAAGCAAAATGTTGTATCGATGAGGGTATATTTTCTAATGGATAAGAACGTTGTTTTTCTTTATTTTTTCTTTTATATTTTGATTCATAACTTACCGTTATTATCTTATATGTTGTTCAGAGAGCCTTTGACCCACATTTAAGAAGTTTGTGTATAAATTTCCGATATAATTTAGGATCATATTATCAAATATTCGAAATAGAAATTTGAAAACAAACGCCTAAAGACAGCTTGGGAGGATTAGAGTTTGGGATATGATTGCAACAAGAACCGGTACGGTACGGAAACTTTCGACATTAATACCTAAAGATACTACCAGCTTTGTAACACTAGAATATATGAGAATACAGACTATTAGAGGCGTATATGCTGTCGGTTACTATATGGAAGTAGCTAGTCTTGTTCGACATGCTAAGACTGTGATTGAAAAGGAATTTCTTTATAACCACGCGGTAGAGAACATAATTAATCGTAAAGACTACTCCCGTCTATAGTCTCTGCCAAAGAAAGTGACAAATAACAGTCACGTTCCTATTTTGGAATTTCTGGCTGTAAATTATTCAAAATTGTGTGAATGCAAAGACAGTTTTGTGTTACAAACTCTTTGCATTTGAGTATACGACTGTAAGTGGCAATAATGCATAAAGTCTTGTTTGTTTTGCGAATCTATGAGTGTACTTGTACACATATATATGCATATATATGTGTGTATGTATATACATGTGTAACTTGAAATCATATGGCATTAGTGGACATGTCACGAAACATGCATAATACGCTGTTCTTCATAGTTTGCTAAAATCCGTTGGCCAAAACTACAAGAAAATATTGGCAAATCATTTGTAATGCATGGAGTGCGCAAAATGTAAGTTTGGATTTTAGCTTCATAATGTCAATACATTTCGTTTATCTTGTTATTGGCAACATGCTGCTACCAAAGAAAGATGGAATACCAAAGTGAAACACTGTCATTCTATGATGTTCGATTTGTACTGATGAAACAAACAAATATTCGCAAAAATGGCAAGCATAGAACCCATGGTTAATCCTTAAATTAATCCTAGACATTTTAAGGTACAAAAACAAGAAGTTATTGAGAAGTTATCGATAATGTAATCTTACATAATTCTTATCGAAAAAAGTACACAACATCTAAGCAAAATGACTGCAATGCCGTGATGAAAATGAATGTATGGAGCAGGTTGTGTTTCAAGAATCGAGATTTGGAGAGAATTGAAAGGGAATGGAAGCCGTGATCAGTTAGAACAATCACTGCAATACCGTTGATGTTACTTTTTCAGAAGAATAAAAACGTGATAGATGAAAAATTCAAATTTAAAAGCAGGTTATACTATCGTACCATCAGAGTCCTGTTGAAAAAAATAGATGGCGATCATAAATAGACGATGCAACAGCCACTGGTATAGTCCTTGCTAGGAATCCAAGCTTTCTTAACAGAATAATTTTCTGCCTTTTGCTTTCAAGGTAAAAGAATATGCTGTAATTAGTAAACAGTGATCGATGATCTGATGAGTGGTATCTGGATATCCAGAAGGATATTTTTATTTTTGTTTTCTGCCAATATTAATGATGACATTCAAGTCTCTGTATAACTCAATGGATGTTAATTGCTTTCAAGATTTAGCTCAAATTTAAGAATATGGAAAGCATTTAGTGAACTTCCAATACAACGTAACATACATTATTTGTCATTCAGCTTAAAGTCGACTCTAAACGACAGATTTTAGAGAAAGTTTTGATGTCAATTTATTTTCTCACAAGTTTTTTGATAGGAATCTGCTGGAAAAAACTAGCCGAAGAAATATTTTTTCATATTTCGTTTTGTTGTAGATGTCTGACCTAGGGTTTGAACCTTGGCCTCACGTCTAATAAGACAATAAACTACCTACTAGACTACGACACCTTCGAAATTCAAATAATATTGAACCCAATTCCAAATAACTATTTTGTTTAAGTCGTCTTATTATTGAAACCACCTCTTGTATAATCGTTATCTTAAATTATTATCTTAAACGTGGTTAAAGGCTTAAGATTGTTTTCAAAGAATTTCTTAATATTTAACAAACAGACACAAACACACTATTGATTAGGATAGAAATGTTTCTAATATAATAATATTTACATAATTTATGCATGCATATTCATAAAATAATGCATGATTTTGACACTTTTTCAAATTTCACTTGAAAGCTTACATTTTCTGTGATGCATGTTTCTATTTGACATCAGTGCCTGTAAGGCCATACACTTATTGCTTCTTAGTAATAGAATATACTCGTCTAAACTGTAATAAATTAAGTATTTTTGTTGTTGTGTATTTATTTTGCAAGTAAATTAAAATATTTTAAAATCTTCAATGTGTGAGTCAATTTAAATAACAATTTCTTGGAAAAAGTCATCAATTTAATAAATTAATTGCGTAAGTGTGTATGTTTTCCATTAAATATATTTTAGAAATTTGTTCTCAAATCATGCGTACAATACATGTGTGTTGTTGCACGCTCATGTGTATAATAATTTACATCAGTTGCATGAGTAAACGTCACATCAACTTGGGAAAATTTGTAAACAATCATAACAATACTGCAATATATTGCAATGACTTTAATCTATGAAAACTGATGAGGATGGAAACAAAGAAATGAAAAGTAGAATATGAAAAATCCAAAAGTATTGTTTTAAATGCATACGTGGGTAAGTATTATAAAATAAAATATTTACATACAGTGACTACCATTAATAATCGGCCTTTTTTATAATTTTTTGCGGTTTAGGTATTAAGGATGACAGTACTTTTTTGATATTAATTTATGCAAAAAACGAGAAAAAAAAAATAAAACTAAACAACCGAATATTGACGACAGCCACTGTATATGTGGAGTTATTAGAGTAGTTGTTTTCGGGACTTTAATGCGATGAATTTTGTAATTAAACATAACTTTTGAAATTACATTTTGTCTTGACAACTAAATGTTTCAAGAATTTTATGGTTAAAAAGAATAGAAATTTTTGCATGCTTTGGTTAGTTATTGCTATTAATTTAAAGTCTAGTCATAAACGGGGTTCTTTTTTTTTTTGCTTTTTTATCACGCAAATGCAGTACGTTAAAGGATATGCACTTCTTTACATTCATTGCTGTCTTAAATTTTTTAATGTCAAACAAATTTGTTTTATTAGACATTCAGCTTATTTCTCTTTCTTCCTTGTGTTTCATTCGAAACTGTTTTAAATTCGCTGATAACTGACAGTTGCTAATATTTCCACAATGCTTTATATGGAATAGTAGAGAGAGAGAGAGAGAGAGAGAGAGAGAGAGAGAAGAGAGAGAGAGAGAGAGAGAGGAGAGAGAGGAGAGAGAGAGAGAGAGAGAGAGAGAGAGAGAGAGAGAGAGAGAGAAGAGAGAGAGAGAGAGAGAGAGAGAGAGAGAGAGAGAGAGAGAGAAACACTGCCTACGGTGTTAGTATATTTATTTTGGGAAGCCATTTATCATTTCACAAGATAACTCATAAGCATTTTGTTCATTTCATACGGTTTTCCTACTAACGGCAATGTTTCCTTCATTGCATTGAGGGAGCCTTTAGTAAGCAATTTAAAGTTTTTCATGTTGCAACACTACTATTACATGAATTGGCGGAATCAAGATGTTGATAAAAATACGCTATTTTTCAGAGTAGGTTTACAGATGTAGTTGGCTAAATATCATACAATGTGGTAGTAAAGTATAATGGAAAATATAAATCAAATTAAGAAAATTGTAAATAAAAACAATTCAAACTATCATGCCATTAAATATTAAAGCAGGTTAAAGTTTCATTAAAATAATCTTCAAATTGAAAGAAGTCCAATACCTTTAATATTAATGGGTACTATGGGCATAATGTTTTCGCTCGTCATACTGTTCAACGGCTTTAAATTGTTTACAAATGTTATTTATGCGGTTAAGAAATGGCAATATTTTCATGCCGTATGATAATGTTTCCATGTTAAATCTCTTGTAATGATATGTTCCCTTCTGTGTTTTTGATTTATTTGTTTTTCCATTTGCCGTTCAAAAATTGACAGTTACATCCCATAGGTGTTAATGCTTTTAGTTATCATATGCTTTCTTCGTAAGCATAAAAACATTGGCAATTTAATATCTTGAGTCAGAAGTGTTAAGTAAGAGCAGATGAAGAAAAAAAAATTGAAGAACTTTTGTTGTACCATATACAAGGGTTACGATAAACGAAGTTACTTAAAATGTAAAAACCCTTATAAAGCTCTGTATTGGCTCACACAATCTGAGTGTATCTATGTCTAAGTATATATGTATGGATGTATGCATGTAAATTATAAAGTGAAGCATGATAAAATTGGAAAAAATTTAAAATCCTGTTGTATTTACATTTTTGAACGGAGTGTGATAGAAGGTAATGAAGTAAAAATATTTTGAACGCCTTTTGGAATTTATTCGGGATCTCGATGGAAAAAAAAAGAATATAAAATTAAACGTCATATACCATATATTATTTAAATATTATTGAAAATAAAAACAAACTTGAAAAATCATATTTTTTTTCCTAAAAATGAAAAAAAAAATTTCGAAAAATTAAACAAGAATGGAATGCAGTTCTTTCGCAGTTTGAAACAATAACGAGTGGTCATACACTGAATCTTTACAGAGGCCAACTACATTTGGGCCTTGTATCGTTGTATTGAGTGTATTGCTGGGCGAATATACAACCGTGTATGCTTTTCATATAAAAATCCGATACACTAATACACATTTTTTGTCATAGTGTTACGAAAATGGAAATGGTGTAACATCGTTTAACATTAAAATGTTAAATAAAAGCTACAAAAAAAAACAACGGACTTGTTCACTTCATTGACGAAAATAAAAACAACAACATCAGTATAACGAAAAAAAGGAATAAGCAAGTAAACACAAAAGCAACAACAACGGTGTAAGGGATGACGTAAACGGGTACAAAAACAACAAACATGAAGCATAAATAAATGTAAACATCGTTGTTTACATTTATGGAGATTTCGAGAAGGCGAAGCCTCGAACGTTCGCCTTCAAGGAACCTTCATCAGACTGTTTACATCGCTATATAAAAGACAAGGCAAAGCATGCAAAATCGAAGTTGAAGTTCAGTACGTCTTGTGTGAGAGACGCGTTGCGTGTAAAGTAAACCAATCGTGGTTGAAGATCTTCGTTACAAAGATCTACAAGAACAATTGTGTCGTAATTGTGTATTGTATCGCAAGGGCATAAACAAGGAATAAAAATAAAGCAATTGTTGTTGTTAGAATCAGTTGTGAACAGTGGCACACAAAAGTTGTGTGATTAACAAAGAATTTAATAAAAATTGAACACAAATTTATTTTTATTTTTAATTGCAATCTACGAGCTCATATTTCAAACGTTTTTAAAAGGTAAAAATGTAACAATATGTTTTTGAAAGTTGTATTGGTATCGTGCTATCAGTTAATATAAATGCCAGTAATCAAGCAGAAGAAAAAAAATAAAAAATATTTTCTATGTAACTTGAGTCAACAATTAACATTTCAAAATTATCTTTTTTGCACAGATAATACAGCATAACATTGAGTGTTAATAAACAAAAAGTATATTCAATACAACATACACCAACATACAACATACAACACGTTACAAAGTTGTGTAAATTGGTCAATTGTGTAAGGGAAAATCATGCTCATGTCGTAGTAATTATTCACAGAAGGGTTTCAGTTAATGGAACGAATAATTAATTTACAATTATTGCCTTCAAATACTCATACGCCACAATGCATTAGCAGAAGCTCTTAGGAATAAACGAACTGAGGAAAATAAATGAAATTTTTTTATTTTAATATTGTAAGGACAGCGAAGTTTGTGGCATAATCTCTGCCCTAAAGAGTTAGACTTTTTCATGGCATTTTAAGCAATTGGGCTTATAATTCTACAATTCATAATGGATTTGACTTTGAATTTCCATTCATGTAAAGGCCAAATTACGGAATAATTAAAGACATCTGACCATTCACAACGCCATAGATAAGCTGTTAGGCTAACAGCTTCTAAAATTAATAATGAGTGTATGCACCAGAAAATAAAACAAAGAAATTGATGTGAACGATTTAATTTTAACATATGAAAAATTTTAATGTGAATTAAAAGCAACCCTCATGGCGTATGAGTGATATTTTAAAAAAATTCTTAAATATTACTCATACCACCTGTAGAGCAATAACTCGCATAAAAAGGCTGGATGAAGTCATCAAAATACTAATTTTTTTTATGAATATTCAAGAAAATTTAATTTTTAAGCATATAAATAATCGTAATGACCATAAAGTTGTTGATGTTGTCGTTTGTTTATTTCTTTCCGGACCAAAACTCATCTAAATGCAAGATATTAAAATGGACATCCGGACATCTTGCATTTTATAGCCATATTTTGTATGTCAATTGCTTGGAATTTTATTGCGTTGTTTTCTTTTAATGATGGAATCGAAACATGACTTGAAATTTTAATATCAAATTTACAAGAATTTGGCACATTTATTGTTCATTTAGATTGAGAAAACGAATGTAAAAATTGTTTTTAATAGTTGCAGTAAGACAAATTATTATCATAAAACTTAGAATGGCATTTTTCAAGACGTAAAACTGTTTTCATTCTTAAATGCTCTTAACTTTCTAATAGCGTTCAATTATTAAAGTGAATGATGTTTGAATTTTTAGTAAATTCTTAAGCATTTGAAATCACTGTCTGAAGCAGTTTTAATGGAATCCTAATATTTTGTTTTTGTGTTCAGTTTACAAAAATGATTAAGACGAGAGAAGATAAAGTTCTACACGGCGCTACTGATCTACTATAGAATACATTACTTCAATATTGAATCTTATAAAAAGTTTAAAACAAAAATTTAAACAAAAAATCATGTCCTTCCAGGTCGTTCTAGGCAGGTTTTCTTTATTATTCCCATGGGTATCTGTGGTGATCTCATAAAAGTCTGCCACATGTTTCGCCAGCGTCAGTAGGCAAGAATATGTGAATAAAGGAAAATGTTTGCATTGGAAATAAGAATAAACACTGCATGAAACAAATCCAGAATGCAACAGAATGCAACACGAACTAAAGAATCCTCTGACACTGCTTTAAATCGTATTGAGGAACTTCGACAAGCATTGGCTCAACTAAGTACAGGATCGAAATGATATGAAAAGAATATCAAGAAAGTTTTAGGGCAACATTTATGCTCTAGACGATAGAAAACAAATCGGTAGAGTTTAACAAGCTCAAATTTGGCAAAGACAATCTATGAGAGCAGGCTTAAACTATAAGGAAATTAAAACCCTACCATCAAGTATAAATGGCTCAACTTTCTCACTTAAAGCTCCTTGCTATCTAACATTTTTCTCATTCATTTTGTCCCTTTATTATATTTAATGGATATTATGTTTGTGTTGCATTAAAAATAAAATAAAAACAACAAAAAATTTTTATATTTTCATACAAAAAGTCGTTTGCAGAGAAATTGTTTACAGAGACACAATAAAACAACATGGCTTTTATTGTTATTGTTACTTTTGTTGTGTCTGAAAGTACGAAATTGTATTTAATTTAATAAAATTTACTACCTGTAGCACAAATACACGCTACACTGTAAATACTCATATACATGCTCTAAGGCATTAAGAGATTATTTCTAAGGCTGTCCCAACGTATAACACACATTGTGTCCTTGTGCCTTTAGCAAAGTATAAAGGAAATTTTGCAAAAAATTCAGAGAGATGAAAATATAATAAAAAAAAACAATCAAACAACTACTGTTATACGAAATATTTACAAACATACGTACATTTTGATATACAAAGAAAAAAATAATTGAAATAATGCAGAGCCATAAAATAAAAAAAAAAAAACACAACAGCGTTATATGCATGAAGCCAGTGGATAAATATACAAATAAAATATTTTTAAAAATTTTTTTAATAAGAACAACAACAACAAAATTAGATTTGAAGCCAATTTTTTTGTTTGCATATTTTATTCGTAGCAGTTAAAATTGTCATCATAAGTATGCGTCCATAAAAATGAACACGATAATATTGCATTGTATTGTTCTACGGTATAATATATGGTAAGAATACATAACATAATTGGTCATTACAACCCTTCAGTGGACCTAGTTTCTCACGCTACTTACTTACAGAAATCTAATGAGAAGAAGTTGCTCGACAAATACTTTTTTTCTTATTTAGACTACTGCGACTACATACATACATACGTAATTAGCCATTACAACCTTACAGTCAGGATTACGGCCTAGCTTCTCACACCACTTATGTTGTGTGTGTTAATTTTATACATGAGTGGCGGGACCTACAGTTTAAAGTCGACTCCGAACGACAGATTTTTTTGAGAAACTTTTCATGGCAATTTTATTTACTCTCAGAATTTTTGCCAGAAATCTGCTGAGAGGAAGTCGCCGAAGAAATATTTTTTCGGGAATTCGAACCCTGGCCTTTCGTCTAATAAGCCAACATACTACCTACTAGACTACGAAGTCGTCGTATATAAATTCATTTAAAATTAAAATCTCCATCAAATTTGGTTCTTTTTTTAGTTTACTAGATACTAGGAACTCCATTGGTATTACTATCTCGAAAGTTTTTCATATCGTTTAGGGCTTCTCTACAGAGTTTTATTAATAAATCAAACTAAGAAGTGTTTCTCTATAGTATCCACACTTTTTTAAATCCAAATCACACTACATTCTCTCCTTTTTACTTTGTATCATTGGGCCTGAGTTTATAATCAATTGGTCCGCGATTAATTTAACCTTCATACAGCATAGAATATAATAAAGTCCGGGAACCGGACTTTGGATTTCTTGTCACTCAAGTGGAACAAGGGAGCTTACTAATCAGTATCCGCGAAAATTAATGGCAATGATTCGCTAAAACGTTTTAATAACTTTACACGTCCTTAAGTCTATGGTTGGATATGCAATTTTCATTTTTTATGGATGTTTATGATCGTTTTTTTTCTCTGTCGTATTCACTTTGAATGGCAATAAAAATAAATTGAAAGGAAATTTCCAGATTTGCCGTGCCCTGATTAGTAATCACATTGCCTACGTATAAGCATCTGTTTTATTGATTCATAATTGTGTTCGAATTGATTATGTATTGTAGAGCAAAAGCCATAATTTTGATGTTGTATTATTGAGTTTCTCGTCTATTCATTAACTATTCATCATTAATTTCATTCAACACATGTTGTTTTATTTTTATCAATTGGTTGTTGTTGTTATTGTTTTTATTATTCTATATTCGGTTGTATTCACATATGAAATTTAAAAGCCATGAATTTGTGCAGAGATATTGGACATGATTAAGGATTTGAATAGCAATGTTAATGGGTTTTTCAAAAGAATCGATGAATTTTAATGAACTGTTGTTTGTTTGTTTGTTTATTTGTTGATTGCCTTTTTATGACTGTTCATTCATTCATTAAATTTACTCGTTTAATCAATCCTTTCATCCTGAATGTTGGCATATATGTAAACATATAAGGGGGGAGGGTGTTTTAAATAGCAAATGAAAGCATCCAGCCAGCATTTGTTAAACACAAATCATAATCGTTAATCATAAAGTTGTGTTGTGTATTAGTAAATATCAGCATATTAATTAACTAAATATTCATTAATGAAAATTATAAATGCTTTATTAAAATTATTACAATAAAATTGTCATACTAAACAATGCATATTAAGTTTATAATTTGATTAGAGTTACTGTTTATCATATAACAGCAGCCATCATTCGCTGATAAACATAAAATAAAGAAAAATATTCTTCCTCCCTTTATTGAAACAATTTTTCACAGAATTTTTTGGAGTTGTATTACAGCAATAAATAAAGTATGAAAGAAAACTAAGAAGGAACAAATTTTTTGTCATTAATAAATATTTGTTTACATACTGTTACGAAAATGGAAATGGTGTAACTTCGTTTAACATTAAAATGTTAAGCAAAAGCTACAAAAACAAAAACAATGGACTTATTTGCTTGATTGACAAATAAAGAAAAATAAAACAACAACATCAGTACAACGAAAAAAAGGAATAAGCAAGTAAACGAAAAGCAACAACAACGCTATAAGGACGAACGTAAACAAGATACAAAAACAACAAACATGAACAATGATGTTGACATTACATTTATGGAGATTTCGAGAAGGCGAAGCCTCGAACGTTCGCCTTCAAGAACCTTCATCAGACTGTTTACATCGCTATATAAAAGGCAAGGCAAAGCATGCAAAATCGAAGTTGAAGTTCAGTCAGTCTTGTGTGAAGACGCGTTGCGTGTGAAGTAAACCAATCGTGGTTTGAAGATCTCCGTTATAAAGATCTACAGAACAATTGCATCAGAATTGTTATTGTTTATCGCAAAGGACATAAACAAAGGAATAACAAATAAAGAAATTGTTGTTGTTAGAATTAGTTGTAAATAGTGGCACACAAAAGTTATGTGATTAATAAAGAATTTAATTAAAATAAAACACAAATTTATTTTTATTTTTATTTGCACTCGTAGATTGCATATATTATATTTCAAACGTTTTTAAAAGGTAAAAACCTAACAATACAATATAATGACATGACAATATTAAAAATGTGTTGAACATAAAACATCTTAAAAATGATCAAATATTTTCAATTTTTTATTAAAAGAATTCCTTTGCTAGGAAAAGGAAAATAAAATATTTACAATAATTAATTAATAAAACGGTGCGACAGTGAAAATCATTGATTACCAAAATATGTTTGAACCTATTTTGAAAATCCAAAAGTTTAGCTATTCATAATTGCAAAATTAAAGTAAAAAATACAAGATAAATGATGACATTCTGAAAGTGCATTATCTTGTGAAGAGATTGACATTTTGTTTGATCTAATCGGAGAAAAATTTTCAGTAGTTACTATTTAAATAGTAAAACAGTTGTGTGATATTTTTTATATATGTTATCTTATCAAATGAACTTTCAGTTCAAAAATTTTCAGAATTTTTGATGGTTCTTGATTGTTTATCACAAGATGTGTCAATTTCATGTTTGCAAGACTACCAGAAGTCGGTTAATATTTGTGGTTTTTGCAAATAGTATTATTTCACTTTGCGCAAACATAGGCCAACTTCTGGTAGTCGCTTAAATGTGTAATTGACACATTTTTCGATAAAAAATCAAAATCCAACAAAAATTCTGAAAATTTTTGAACTAAAAGTTCGTTTGAAAATAGTATACACATATGAAAAATATAACTCGACTGTTAGACTCTTTAAATAATAAGTACGCTAATTTTTATTCGGTTTGATCAAACGAAATGTCAATCTTTTCACAAGATAATGCACTTTCAGAATGTCATTACTTATTTCATATTTTCAATTAAAGTTGGTTACTATGAACGGACAAACTTAAAAAAATATGAAAAAAAAAATCCGCAATTGTCAAGTTTACCTCATCAAACCCAATAGCATATTAAGTCAAATAATATATGTTTGTATATCGTTTGAAAGGCTCATCCCTCTCCTTTCCAATAAGGCCTAAATTTTGGACATTCGTTCACAAATGTTTGTGTAATCAATAAATTTCTGCGTAAATTCCAAGAAAACAGTTTCTGTCAAATAAAGCAAGTTTGAAGGGTTCGAGAAATATAAAAAATATATTTTTGAATTCTACTTAGCCAACTAAACAACTTAGGCTAGGTANNNNGTTAGATACCCTAGTTAGGCTAAGGTGTATTTAATTTTTTGTATATTTTGTAGCATAGTGTAAGTAAACACAAAAGAAATACAATTTAATAAAAAAAAAACAACTGCATTTCTCTGTTGTACTTAAAACTCATCCATAAAAATGTTTCTACTGCAAATAATTTAAATTTTATGCTCAAATGGTATGCCTTTTTAAAACAAATTCAAAGCTTTTCATGTCGGTTTTATTGATGTTTCCAATGAAAGCATTTTACTTTTACAGCTATTTGCAGCATATTTGCCTTTGTGGCTATAACCGATTGAGCGTTTATTTATGTTGCAGTCTAATGTGTTTATAGTTGCCGTAGTCGTAGAAGGTAGTGTGTTGGCTTATTGGACGCAAGGCCTTGATTCAAACCCCCCAGTTCAGATATCTCCAACCAAACGAAATATGAAAAAAATATTTCTCCAGCTTTACTTGCATATTTTCTTTGTTTTTTGAAGAATTTCTTAAAGAATTTTGTTAAGCTTGTATACCTTAATCGTGGTAACTGCTGTTTTTTTGTAAAAATATTCTTTCATTTTTTAAGAAATAGGCTTCGTCTCGGTTTTATTGATCTTTCCAATGAAAACATTTTACTTTCACGGATAGTGTGTTGGCTTATTAGATGTGAGGCCTCGTTTCAAACCTCATGTCAGACAAGAAAGCGAAAATATGAAAAAATATTTCTTCGTTGACTTCCTCTCACCAGAATTCTGGTAAAAATTCTGAAAGTAAATAAAATTGTCATGAAAAGTTTCTCAAAAATCTGTCATTCGGAGTCGACTTTAGGTGACACAACTCATATATAAAATTAACACATAAAACATAAGTGGTTTAAGAGGCTAGGTTGTTGTCCTGACTGAAGGTGAGCGTAGAAGACGAATTGACGCATGAAATTTTCATATAACGATGTGTAGATAAACAAACGAAGAAGTCTTTTGGTTGGTATTATTTAGCAAAAGCCATTAAAAGAAAAATTTGAACTTTTCTTCGTTCATATAACTCTCTTCCAAAAGTTTTCTTGTACATCATCAAATTAGTTTTTGTTGTTCTTATTCCTTTTCTTATGTTGCTAACAATTTCAAGTTCTTTTTTTGCCTACTTACCTCTTAACTTTTATGACATAAAATATGTTTAAACCCCTGGTGCCACATTGTGTTTTTGGTTTTCTTAACCCTTTTTAAAGTTTTTTTTTTATTATAAAGTTTTGTCTTTCCATAAAACCTGCAGAAGAGATTTCTTTGTTGCCTCATTTGTTTATTAGAATGTTGTAACTAAAAATACTAACAACAACCGGAAAACAATGTTAATTTTTAATGTGTAACAATTTCCTTTATATCATGTTACAAATTAAACCACTCCCCCCCCAATTCTAAAAATTAATAAAAAAAAAAATTATAAAAAACAACAACAGTTAGTAATTAAGTAGAAAAAAAGATGTGGTTGTAGAGACAAAGACATGGTTAATTAAAATTTACATATACAGTGAGCGTTAAAAGAAAATGTACATTAAAAATAAAAATGTATTTTTTAAAAAACCGTTATTTTTATTTAAAAATTGTATCATTGCTAGTTTTTATAATTGAAAAAAAAAAAAAACAAAAAAAAAAATTTCGAAATATTTTCGAAATATTTTTTCGGGCACTCTGCTTAAGTGGTAAAAGTAGAGTTTTGATGATTGTTAGAATTTTGTCCATAGTGTACACTCTCTTTTGTATGATGTATTATTGACAAGGAAATGCTTTAATAAATACTGTATTGGTGATGCCTAATCATATGGGGTTAATCGTTTGATATACAATCCATTTCTCATGTAGTAAAAAAGTACATGAAGGACTTTAAGTGTAAAATGAATTGATTTCTGCATTTTCATTAATTTAAAAAAAAAACAGCAAATTGCAAGAAAGGCTTGTTTGCCTGTATGATTTACAAACATTATTGCTGTTAAACGAAAACAGGATACGTTATGTTTATCGAATTTCATTTATCTGTTAATCATATGGAAAATTTAATTATTTTGAAGCCTTACTGCTGTTCAAATTTGTATCTTCTTTCATGTTTATCATGGAAATATGAAATTAATTTTATATTGCATGACTATTTACTTTCAGTTTTTTATGCATCATCTGCAAGCGTGGGTTGAGTTGATTCACCATTAATTTCGAGACTTAAATATAGTCTAAGTTTGATTGTAATCACATACACATAACCATACATATATAATTGGTCATTACAATCCTTTAGTCAGAATTACAACCTGGCTTCTCACACCACTTATATTGTGTCTGTTAAGTTTTTATTCATGAGTAGCTGGACTTATAGTTTAAAGTCGATACCGAACGACAGTTTTTTTTGAGAAACTTTACATGGTAATTTTATTTACTCTCAGAGATTTTCTGCTAAGAGGATGTCGCCGAAGTAATATTTTTCATATGTTCATTTTGATGTCTGACCTGAGGTTCAAACCGAAGCCTCATGTCTAACAAGCCAACACTCTACCTACTAGACTACGGCGATTACGGGTTTTAAGTTAGGCTTTTAAAAACTTTGGTTATCAAGCAGGTGTAGAGAACTTAAGTTCTTCATAGCCTTCGAATTTCCATAATCTTAACATTTTTTTGTTTTTATTCTCTTTGGAAATCTGTCGTACAAATTATTAGAAGATCGATTAGAAACACTTTTTTGCAACCGCCTTTTATTGCTACAAAAAAATTACAATATTAACTTAATGCCAAAATTTGATTGATGATTGATTGACTAATGATTGACGATTGATTGATGATTGATTGATGATTGATTGATGATTGATTGATGATTGATTGATGATTGATTGATGATTAATTGATGATTGATTGATGATTGATTGATGATTGATTGATGATTGAATGATGATTGATTGATGATTGATTCATGATTGA
The DNA here is from genome assembly GCA_005959815.1 of Sarcophaga bullata. Taxonomy (NCBI): domain Eukaryota; kingdom Metazoa; phylum Arthropoda; class Insecta; order Diptera; family Sarcophagidae; genus Sarcophaga; species Sarcophaga bullata. Next base: position 522,360 of record QOCX01000099.1, read on the forward strand.
TTGATGATTGATTGATGATTGATTGTTAATGATATATTTGGATTTTCACAATATTGAATACATTTTTGATCCCGAATTTATGACAAATATATCGGAAACATTTCTTCAGTAGTATAGTCTATCTGCGGAAGGCGAATAGTTGAGAATCAACCAATAACTGGGCCCATCTCTTGTAGTAATTTCGATTTCTATTCAATGCCAGCCGTTAGGTTATTATAAATTTGCAACATTTAACCTATGAAAGGCCTTTTAGGTCAACCCACGTTATTATTTACTTAACTTTATCAGTTTCTTTTATATTTCCGGTTTATATTTCCGGTTATAATTACAGTGTAATAAAATCCAGTAAGAATATGTATGTATAATGTACATGATTATAATTGCCTCCTGTGAACGCCTCCTGTAACCTTAAATGTATTGTTTTATTTATACAATAAACTTTGGGGTTAAAAAATAATAACATTCAGCAGCATTTCCATTAAAATTTCTTTATTTGTTCGGACCTTTAATAATTGAATTTACAAATGAAACAAAGGGTTTCTGTACAGGGAGAGTAGGGAGAATGGCTGAAGAAAATATAAGTTTTTAAATGGAAAATTAAAATTAAATTCTATTAATAAAAAGAATAATACGATACGTATAAATTTTATTGATTATTTAATTATCATAAAATTGTTATAAAATTTTCAATTTATATTTTGAGGATACTTTCCCATTTCATTTATGTCTTATTAAACGGGTTCTGACTATTAATTTATCCACTCATATGAACCCACATATCCCACGGACATATATTTTCTTCGAATACATTACGCACATATGGCTTGGTTCGTTAAGTAAGTCCTTTATCAGTACATAAAAATGCATTTACTGCGGGCGAAATGTAATCAAAAAGTAATTCAAAAGTAAAGAATTTTAACGAAGCGTAACAACCGAAGCGTAAAGTAAATGAAAGGATATTAAGAAAAAATTGATAAAATATAATTTAAAATTACGTTTTAATATAGATCTTTTAAGGCACTCTAATGGCGTCATCTATAAATACAGTGGGCTCAAAAAAAAAAAAAAAAAAAAAAAAAAAAAAAAAAAATTCCGTTACTTTTATTTTAAATTAAATTTCATAATTGTTAGCTTTAAAATTAAATTTTTGAAATATTGTCAAAATTTTTTCGTGCACTCTCTTTAAATGATAAAAGTTGAGTTTGATGATTGTTAGAATTTTATCCATAGTGTACAGTATCTTTTAACATTCACTGTATATAAAGAGGAGTACAGTTTTTCCCATAAAATATATTATGAAAGAAATTCAAAACGGAAATCTAGGAATCTCTTGACGTAATGGAACTGAATAATTGCATTTTCTTTTTTAAATACCCACAACTAAAATATTTCGGAAAATCTTTATTAATAATTCTTTCTTCTTTTTGTTTCTTTTGTTTATTTCCATTATTCTTATTTGCTTTTATATACTGATACTTACATATGCCAAAAATGAACATTTACAAACATTTATTACAACATTTATTGGTTGTTGGTATACTTTTATCATGTTTTTATAAATTTTTTTCCTTTCTGATCGTTTTTTTTTTCTTGAATATGTTCTCACCTGTTTCAAATGTTTTACCTGTCATTTATTGAAAAATATTTGTAATGTTGAGTTCTTTTGTACATTTTTTGCTTCAAATTGTGAGAAATAAAAAATCTCCTAGAATTCCTGTTGACTTTTGAAAAAAATATGCAAAAATATTCGAAATACCATCATCATTGTATCATGAATACTTATTGCATATTTTTTTAAAATTCTCTCTCTCTCTCTCTCTGGTGTGTTATTTGTATGTTCAAGACTAAGTAAAATGATTATTATTGTTAAGGTGCACATTTTTCCAAGCAAACTTAAGGTTTGTTTGTACTTAATTCATGTGGAATAAAACTTAGTTCAAATGTAACATGTAAAGTAATGCCCATCTTGACTAGTTAGAATCTTATTTCCAGATACAGAACAGTTGTCATCTTCATACGAAGAAGATACTTCGAATTTTTAAACCTGTGACTTGATTGTTCCTTTCCTCATGCATGGAAGTAATAGCGTGAAGTAATAGCCCCTGATCTCAATTGTATTAAAAATTTGACACAAAAAATCGTTCTTTATAGAGCTAAAACATGGCCAAATATTCTATTGCATCATACATAATTGATCATTACAAACCTTCGTTCAGGATTATGGATCTAGTTTCTCACACCACTTATGTTGTGTGTGCTAATTTTATACATGAGTGGCGGGACCTACAGTTTAAAGTCGACTCCGAGCGACAGATTTTTGAGGAACTTTTTATGGCAATTTTATTTACTCTCAAGAGTTTTTTTGCCACAATTCTGCTGAGAGGAAGTCACCGAAGAAATAATTTTTCACATTTTCGTTTAGTTGAAGATGTCTTACCTGGGGTTTGAATCCCAACATACTACCTACTAGACTACAGCGACTTAGAAAACTTGACGCAGTAATTTTGAACCGCATTTAGGTACTCAGGTTTTTTTTTCTAAGATTAAAGGAGTTTTGCTAAAACGTTGGGTGTATTAAAAGTCTGCAGTAAATCGAAATGTCAACGGCATGGCATCGTCATTTTCTCTTAATAGGAGTTTACAAAAATAGAAAAGAAAAGGAAACAATGAAAAGAAGGAACGTTGAAAAACGACAATTAGCTATTCAAGGCACACCTTGATATTTGCCTCTATCCAGCCAGTCCCATATTACACAAACAGGTCTGTTATCTTTTGAATCTAACAGTTCATGTAGGTAGTCTAGTAGGTATTGTGTTGGCTTATTAGACGAAAGGCCAGGGATCGAATCCCCGGTCCGACATCAATAACGAGTATGAAAGAAAATTTCTTGGACGACTTCCTCTCAGCACATTTCTGGCAAAAACTCTGAGAGTAAATAAAATTGCCATGAAAAGTTTCTCCAAAAAATCTGTCATTCGGAATCGACTTTAAACTGTAGGTCCCGCCACTCATGTATAAAATTAACACACACAACATAAGTGGTGTGAGAAGCTAGGCCGTAATTTTGACTGAAAGGTTGTAATGGCCAATTATGTATGTATGTAGTTCATGAACAAAACAAGGAGAATGACATTAAAAATGTTCCTATGTTTCCTTTGGTCCTTTATATAGCCTACAGAAATCTGATCTAGACATCTTAACTGCTTTTAAATGCAATAAAACAATGCACGTGGAATTTTATTTAGAAAGTATACTCAAATTTCTTTAAAAGAAAATACAATCCGATTTTCTTTGTTACCCTAATTTCCATTCCGTTTGAAAAAAGTACAAATAATTTTCAAATAAATGTGTATGTATGTATGTATGCATGTGGTAGTGGTGCTGGTATTTATGCTTGTTTGCCATCTAATTTCTATGATTTTTCAAACGAATAGTTTTTCTTTTGCAACAAAAAAAAAAAAAAAAAGAGAAACAAGAAAAGAACAAATATATATTTGAAAATCATAAAATATTGGAAAAACGAAAGTTTTGCAATACGAATACATTTATTGGGTATTATTTGTTACCTTCATGCATACATGCACTTGTAAATATATGAGTTTCACAGGAAAATATATAAAAAATGAATAAAAGTCCTCGTATTCTTTGATTATTAATCCTGAAAATATTACAAATAACAATGGAACATATTAAAATGAAAATGAAAATAAAAATGAAAATGAAAACGAAGTGAAATGAAGACAGAAAAGGAAGAAGAAATGAAAGCTTAAGAAAAGACCAGTATGGAAAAATATTTATTTTATGGGAATTACTTTATGGGAATGGGAATAAAATGAACATAATCTGAATAGCAGGATTTTCAGTTCACTTTAAAGTCTTAACTGAAGTGTACATTTTTAACAGAAGTAGGAGGATTGTTAAGCGGTAAGAATAATGTAAAGATTTACAATAAATATGTATTTTATTTAAAAATAAAGTTTAAAATATTTAAAAATAATATTTTACAATAAATGAACCTTTTGGGAAACCCACACGTAGTTCTTATATGCCCAAATTAACATATGCAGCACATATTGCCTTTGAACTGAACGTTAAACTACTCCCTACTTACTATATTCTCTAGTCACAATACCGTACTCTGTACTTCTCGCGACCAAAGAGTACATCATCTTGTAATTCACACTTACAAAGCCTATAGAGTGGTGATTTACAAAGTCCAAAGCGATGTAAATATTAACCGAACGGTCCATGCCTGTTGTAACCTCTTCTTAAATAGTAAATTCGGTTGTACATCCATCTCTATGACTATGCTTGACTATCTTCTTTTTCTTAAAGATATGAGTCTGTACAAAGACCCGCATTCTATTAAAATAAATTCCGTACTTTAGACCATCTGGCCAAATGTCTGCAGAGTACAATACCATGTTACTGTTTATTGACCACAGCGTTTCCATTCTGTTATGTTTTACTTACTATCATACATACATAATTGGCCATTACAACCCTTCAGTCAGGATTACAGCCTAGCTTCTCGCAGCACTTATGTTGTATGTGTTTAATTTTATACATGAGTGGCGGGACCTACAGTTTAAAGTCTACTCCGAACGATAGAATTTTTGAGAAACTTTTCATGGCAATTTTATTTACTCTCAGAGTTTTTGCTAGAAATCTGCTGAGAGGAAGCCGTCTAAGAAATATGCTTCTCATGTTTCGTTTTTGATGTCTAACGGGGGATTTGAACCGTGACCTTTTTCGTCTAATAAGCGAACTTTACTTACTATCTCCTCTACATATTTAATGTGCTGTGCTATCAGTTTCGGCCATATCATCCACTTCTACCACAGATTCAATGCCAGAGATGCCTGGATCATAGCAACCAATAAAGTAGTAAGTCTAGTTACTAAGGTACAACTACTGTTCGCCTTATTAACACTATAAATTTCGTTGGAGCTACGCTGAATTACTCTTTTTACTGTTTCTACAAAAAAGGGCATTGTATCTGCAGCAGAACATGATTTTCTAAAGTTCATATTTCAGAAATTCACAGCCACATTCACTTGTTCTTGCAGTCTGACAAAGATAACAGTTTACCTTGTACATTTATCATAGAAAACAGTCTATGGCTCTGTCGTTTCTACCTGAATGGAAATATTTCCTCTTTTAAGCAACATTTTATTGGCTTTGACGTCTGATTAGGGCAACAGTTTACATTTTTCATTATAATGTGATTCGATAGACCATCCAACATTGTCGCCAAATTTATCCTTAGCCTTGAGGAAACTTTGCAGCAAGTTACAGAGACTAAAGAATCGTTTAAAGCTGAAGTGTCGTTTAAGTTCTTAAGGGAAAAGATTAAAGACAATTTCTCTCATTGTATTGGTGTCCATCGGGGAAGTTGTTTTGGCTTTTTTCAGCTCTTTGTTCACAACTTTGTATGCCATTCCAAAAGGGATATTTTTACAAAGTCACACCGTATGTTTGAACATAATTCTGCCTTCTACATATCCATTGTTTTTGTTATTGGAGCAATATGCTCATTCCTTTCCATTTGGTTTTCACCTTTGCATTGACATATTGCACGCATAAGTGACTGAATAATTAAGTTTGTTTGCCATTTTATACTCCCTCCTGGCATAAGATCTTTCATGCATAAAGTAAACATCTCTTTAACAAAAATAAAAGCCTTTCAGACCACTGCTCTCTTGCAATTTGGAATTCATGATTTTCCAATACCTCTCAGACAATAGCCCAAATGGTCACCCTGTGCATATAAATGTAAGCCTGTTGCCATGATACTTGCCTCTTCCTTAGGTTTGAACAAGCAAAGGTTATGTACATATATGCCTTGTGCGTGTAAATGATTGCATGTAGTTATGTATGTATGAAGTTTAATTTGATAGGACAGACAGACACAATGAGAATAATACAACTACAACAACTACTGTATTACAAAATGCAAATGTAAGAAAAGCAAAAAAAAAAAACATGTTTTTCCTCTATGTTTACTTGTAAGCAACAAAAGACAAATGCAATACATACAAGAGAAAACATATGTAAACATGTATAGAAGAAATGTTTTCCAATAAAATACATGCTAGACTGCAACACAACACGTGTTACAAACTGTTGCTGCACTGTTGCAACACTGCAAGTACAGAAATTTATTTGAAAACAAAGAATTTTCCTGCAAATTCCTTCAATTTAAGAAAATATAACGGTAAAAAAAACAATAAGATTTCAGAAAAAGAAAAGCATTTCCATTGCATATCATAACGAATGAATTCATGTCGTGTGTGCAATTGCATTAAGTCATACGACGATTTGATTTCCTTTTATTAGACTTTCTTTTTATTCTTTTTTGTTTTAACTATTCTACAATAACAATAAAAATAAAAACTCTTTCTATCAGATAATCGTGTTAAAATAATGCCTGCATTTCATTTGGCAGATTATCTTTATAACTTTGGAGGAAAATTTTTATTTGATTGTGCTTTTGTTCTACTTCTTGTTGGCTTAAATAATGCAACGAATTGTATGTTGATGTGACAGCGTTTAAGTCAATGGTTGGTATATAATTCCATGATTTATTATGATACAAAAAAAAGCTGCAAAAACAAAACAACGGACTTGTCCACTTCATTAACGAAAATAAAACAACAACATCAGTATAACGAATAAAAAGGAATAAGCAAGTAAACGAAAAGCAACAACAACGCTGTAAGGACGAACGTAAACAAGATACAAAAACAACAAATATGAAAGCATAAATAAATGTAAACATCGTTTTTACATTTAAACATCGTTGTTTACATTTATGGAGATTTCGAGAAGGCGAAGCTCGAACGTTCGCCTTCAAGACCTTCATCAGACTGTTTACATCGCTATATAAAGGCAAGGCAAAGCATGCAAATCGAAGTTGAAGTTCAGTCAGTCTTGTGTGAAGACGCGTTGCGTGTGAAGTAAACCCAATCGTGGTTTGAAGATCTCCGTTACAAAGATCTACAGAACAATTGCATCAGAATTGTTATGTTTATCGCAAAGGGCATAAACAAGGGAATAACAAATAAAACAATTGTTGTTGTTAGAATCAATTGTGAACAGTGGCACACAAAAGTTGTGTGATTTATAAAGAATTTAATTAAAATTAAACGCAAATTTATTTTTATTTTTATTTGCAATCTACGAGCTCATATTGCAAACGTTTTTAAAAGGTAAAAACGTAACAATATCCATTTCTTTATCATACTAAAGAGAAAATGCCATTTCTTGTCCACTTCTTGGACAAAGCTTTACAGAATTTCTTCAGACTTTTTGCAGTTTCTGCTTCCGTTTCCAATAAGAAAAATTTTTTTAAAATAAATTTTAAACTGTCGAAACGATTCAAATATTAAAACATTCAAAGGCATTCTTAAGTTATATTTCATGTTGCTGACATAGGAGAACAATCTCTATATCATCCAAGACAATATTGTTCAATGACTTGCTCTTTTATGGTGTAGATTTTCAAATAGATCGTGGTAAAGTAGTGGGTTTAATTCTATAGTTTAATCTGAACGTAGATTATAAAGTTTGCATTGAAAACGCCCATACTTTCGGCGAATTTAGTCGTAACATGAAGCATTCGAAGCTGTTCAAAGACTCTCTTTAATTTAAAATTTTATACATTTTATCCATCTCCAGCAAAGTGTAAATATTTACTTTGAAGCCTCCAATATTTTCCAAATTTTCCTTGATAAGTTTAAGAAAAATATTTTCGAATTGAAAATTAAATGAAAACAAACGATGCATTGGAATTTAATATCGACAATAAAAGAACTGGAAAAAAATGTGTTAAATAAACTATAACATTTTACCAGTCTTGATAACTTTTTTTTTGTTAAAAAACTTAATTGGAAAATTGCCATACAAAATAGAATTCGGAATTGAATTTAAATTTAAAAAAAGTTTCAACAATATTGTATTGTAATTAAACAATTTTTTTTTTGAATAACTTAATACAAATACAACTTGCCGTTACAGATGGGTTTAGTTAAAGGTAACTTTAGCTAAAGTGAACTTTAAAGTCATATTACAACCTACAGATAAAATAAATTTAACTTTTTCCAAAAAGCTGCAGTGCCTGAGAAATGTCCATATCACTGCTCAATTAAACAAGTTTTGTTTTTTTAAACGCAGTGGCAATGACAGGGTTTTTTTTTTGTTGTGTTTGCTCATTTTGTTTATCTTTGAAGTAGCCATATTGAAAGTAATATATTGTTACATTTTTACCTTTTAAAAACGTTTGAAATATGAGCTCGTAGATTGCAAATAAAAATAAAAATAAATTTGTGTTAAATTTTAATTAAATTCTTTATAAATCACACAATTTTTGTGCGCCACTGTTCACAACTGATTCCAACAACAACAACAATAATTGTTTTATTTGTTATTCCTTTGTTTATGCCCTTTGCGATAAACAATAACAATTACGACACAATTGTTCTGTAGATCTTTGTAACGGAGATCTTCAAACGACGATTGGTTTACATCACACGCAATGCGTCTTCACACAAGACTGACTGAACTTTTACTCCGACTTTGCATGCTTTGCCTTGCTTTTTATATAGCGATGTAAACAGTCTGATGAATGTTCTCGTAATCGAAGGTTCCGGTATTCGCCTTCTCGAGAATTCTATGAATTTAAAACAACAAAGAAGAAAGCATGTAAGAAAGTAAACAACAAGTTTACATACTTGTTTACATACTTGTTGTTTACATTCTTACATGCTTTCTTCTTTGTTGTTTTTTGGATCTTGTTTATGTTCATCCCTTCAGTGTTGTTGTTTGTTGTTTACTTGTTTATTCCTCTTTCTTAGTTACACTGATGTTGTTGTTTAATTTCGTTAATGAAGTAAACAAGTTCGTTGTTTTTGTTTTTGTAGTTTTTTTTTCAATATTTTAATGTTAAACGATGTTACACCATTTCCATTTTCGTAATAATATAATAAGACAAGTTCAGATATAAATTTAACCTTAAAATAATATAATAATGAAAAACAAATCATCTGCCCGCTAAAATCCCGCCTATAGTTATCGGCGAGTTGTAGTAATGGCCCTTAGTCTCTTCAAAGACTTTGGTCAGTTACTTTGCACCGAACATATGGTCACTAGATATCAGTCTTTTAGTTGAAACACTTGAAAAAGAAGAAAATCTTTCTGTTAAAAATTATTTCCACTTTACCTTAACAAGTGTTAACTTCTGCTATTAGCTTCAACACAAACAAGTAAACGATAAACTCTAAAACCAGTGAATGTGTCCAATTACACACACTTGAGGTAAGTAATTGAAGAAAGTTACGCACTCCCTCACTTTAATTTGCATTCTCATACTATGAAAATAAAGAGGCACTATATATAGCAGTTCGAAAAACAATGAAAAAATTGAATGAAAACTCAATTGAAGAAGAAAGTTTTGCAAAACTTACGACAATTTATGACAAAACTTAAGATAATTATGGTAAGTGCGGCATACACTTATAAGTTGAATACTTTTGTCGCTTTTGTCCATAGAGAAACTAAAATAAATGTCTAATGATGATAAAGGTTACTTATTGAATGATATTTTAGTGGCCACAATTGTATAATATTGGGCATTTGAAGCGTAACTTATTTAACATGAGCTAATCAGAATCCAAAAATAACAGAAAGAAAACACAGTTCGCTTGAAAATTTTCAGCATACACAGTGTGCCAGTAATTTTTCATTCTTGAAACAGGACTTTGCGAATGGCTACTAAGTTGCCTAAGGAAACAAAGGAGGATGATCATTTATTTTGAAATTGTTTACATTGCGAAGAACTTTCTTGTAATACACTGTGAATTCACTTCACTCTATAAAACTAATGAGACTCGGTAAAATAGTTTTTCTGTAACATTTTCAAACACAATTTCAATAGAAAAAGTTCTCGTTTTTTGAACTGATAAATACTGGCTGGTTTGCTATGTTACACAACGCTTTAGGTAAATGAACATACTTAAGGTATCTTATATTTGCATTGAAGTTAACGATTTATTCAGAATAGTTGTGTTTTCGATTGTGGGAGGATTAAAGTGAAATACTCGTTCTTCTGTCAGTGTTACAGTGCATTCTGGGATTTATAAATTCAGTATGTGAACAATTTTGAGAAAAGCCTTTAAAGGGCCTAGCCTACTATCAAATACACATAAAAGACAATTTGAAATTCTCAAAACTTGTAAGTTGAAAGAAAAAGAACTCATTAACGCTAGAAGCAATAAGTGCTACGTGTTCTGTGCAGGACAGATCTTTCGGAAACTGTACAGAGATTATTATATTTGAATGAATTTGATAATGGACGGATCAGGTTATGTTTGAGGACACTGGATATGTTTGTTCAATGATCTTTTTTGTATCAAATAATGGGAAATATTTAGACCTTAAGCATATCATTTATCATTGTCGCATTTTCTCGATTGGCAAAATCAATCTTCGAGCAACATTTATTTAATATTCTTAGTTCCATTATTACAACTTGCCGTTAATTAAAGGGAGGATTTTAACTGGCAGATAAATTGTTTTTCGTTATGATAAGTAGCCAATAAGATAGAAGTAAGCGTTAAGCTAAAGGGAGGATTATCCTACCGGTAACTTCTAAAGTTACGTGCATGCCTGAACTTGCCATTATACATTATTTTCAATATGGCAACTTATAATATAAACAAAATGAGCAAATACAACACTGCGTTTAAAAGAACTTGTTTAAGTGAACAGTTTTATCGGCATTGCTCCGATACTGCCATATTTTTGAAAATGTTAACTTCATTTTATCTGTAAGTTGTAACTTTACAGTTCCCTTTAACTAAAGGTACCTTTAACTAAACCCAAGTTTAACGGCAAATTGTAATAATGACCCTTAGACTTTGTAACAACGTTTGACACATTCTTACATAAAATTGTTTGGATGGCACATAAGGTATAAACTTTGTAAGGAAAGTGTACCAGAATGCTTATATAAACGATGATATAGTGGCTGCTAGGAAGAATGACAGACATGATTGAGTGTTATTGCCTTCTTTTTATTGAATCTTGTCCTGGTTACCATTACACTAGCTGGTCAACCTATTACAGGCATCCTTGGCATAGAAGACCTGAACGTCTTATTTGTTTGTTTCTTTAAGATTCCTAATCAGAAATATTAATTTATAAAAATATTTGAAAATAATTTTTATTTTTTCTACCCACTACTTTACAATCTTCTTTTAATTAAGTTTTCAAAGATAATAGAAGTATAAAGCATAGAGTTTTAATCTTACTTTGTACAGCCCTTACACTTTTATTACAATAAAGTTCCAACAATGCTCAGGTGTCATATTATTCTCCTCCTTGACTTTTTCTAGATTTTAATATAAAAAATGCTGAGTTTTACTAAAACCCTTGAATAGATCTTTACTTTACTTTACTTTAGTTTTCTCATTTGTTAAAGGATGTGTAATTTAAGTAGTTGACAACAATGAAAACATGGTTAATTTTTAATAAGCAACAATTTTGTACAACAACATTTTAAAATTATTAAGAAGATGACTACAACTACAGAAAAAACAGAAAACAAACAAAACAAAAACTGACTGAAGAAGGAGGAGGGCAAACATATGGACAGCTTCATAAAACAAAAAGACAAGAAAACCTTAAGAATCCCTAAGAAAAGTATGAAAATGTGTGTCTTATTTAAGCCAGTTTATTTTGTATTTCGATTGGATATATTATAGGCGGATTCGTTTAATAGAAATCGTTGCTGTTGTTTGTTAAATTTTTTAATTTCATTTCAGTTTATCCATGAAGTTTTGTATTCAAAATTAAAAAAAAAATATTAATTTTTTGAAGATTTTTAACTACTTTTAAGGTTTTATTGTTAAAGCATAATCCTGTTTTATCTTTATGGCAATGCGATGGTTTCAGCACCAAAAAAAATTTTTTATTCATGAGACCATAAACCGTGTGAAAACAATCGTTTTTTTTTTCTCCATGCCTGCCTCATTTCTCTTAAAAAGGTTAATCAAGCTAAGCAGCTACTTAATCTGTTAGGAAACAACACTTTTTGTGTGAAGAATGAAAAGTTTTTATACGAGGAACAGTGTCAAGAAATTTTACTGTCTGTCAGTCTACCTCCCTAGGAGGTACATAACTTCCCTATGGTTTTCATTGTTGATGTTAATTTCTCCGATGGTTTCTGAATGAATTCTTTGGGGAGAATACGCAGATTTCATGTTTTTTAAGATTTGAAAAGCTATGATGAAACATAGTATGTCTTTAACTGACATACAGTATGCGTCAAAAGAAACTGTGCGTATAATTGGTCATTGCAATCCTTCAGTCGGGATTACGATCTAGCTTCTCACACCACTCATGTCGTGTGGGTTAATTTTTTTATACATGAATGGCGGGATCTACAGTTTAAACTCGTCTTCGAACGACAGATTTTTGAGAAGCTTTTTATGGCAATTTTATTTATTTTCAGAGAGTTTTTGCCAGAAGTCTGCTGACAGGAAGTCGTCGAAGAAATATTTTTTCATATTTTCGTTTTGATGTCTGACATGGGGCTTGAATCGTGGCCTTACTTCTAATAAGCCAACACACTACCTACTAGACTACGGCGACTTCAATTCAACGTAAAACCTAAACTTGTTTAGAGGTACAATCCTACATAGTGAAAACATTTAAAAAAAAAAACTGTACACTATGGATAAATTCTAACGATCACCAAACTTAACTTTTACCACTTACGGAGAGAGGCCGAAAAAAATTTACAATATTTCCAGACTTTTGGTAATTTTTTTGTGTCAAATTTAAAAAACGAGCAATGAACACTTTTCAAATAAAATTTAAAATGTATATTGTATTTTTTTAATGTACAGTTTCTTCTGACACTGATTGTGCATATATCATGCATTAGAAGTTTTCACCTCTGAACATATTGTTACGTTTTTACCTTTCAAAACTTTTAAAATATGAGCTCGTAGATGCAAATAAAAATAAAATAAATTTGTGTTCAATTTTAATTAAATCCTTTATAATTCACACAATTTTTGTGCGCTACTGTTTACAACTGATTCTAAACAACAACATTGCTTTATTTGTTATTCCTTTTGTTTCTGTCCTTTGCGATAAACATTAACAATTACGACACAATTGTTTCGTGATCTTTGTAACGGAGATCTTCAAACCACGATTGGTTTACTTCACACGCAATTCGTCTTCACACAAGACTGACTGAACCTTTATTCCGATTTTGAATGCTGCCTTGCTTTTTATATAGCGATGTAAACATCTGATGAATGTTCTGGTAGGCAAAAGGTTCCGGTCTTCACCTTCTCCGAGTATTCTATGAATGTAAAACATCGTTGTTTACATTTATTTATGAATTTCGTGTGTTTGTTATTGTATCTTTTTTACGTTCGTCCACAAGTGTTGTTGTTGTTTGCTGTCTACGTGTTTCATCCCTTTTTCGTTATATTGATGTTGTTGTTTTATTTTTGTTTATTTGTTTAATCAGGCAAACAAGTCCGTTTGTTTTGTTATTGTAGCTTTTGTTAACATTTTAATGTTAAACGATGTTAACACCCA
>QOCX01000100.1:0-21629 GCA_005959815.1 Sarcophaga bullata
TTCATGCTATTCTATATAAACCATGGTTTATATTTCATGCTATTCTATATAAACCATGGTTTATATCTTATGCTATTCTATATAAACCATGGATTATATTTCATGCTATTCTATATAAACCATGGATTATATTTCATGCTATTCTATATAAACCATGGTTTATATCTCATGCTATTCTATAATAACCATAGTTTATATTTCATGCTATTCTATAATAACCATAGTTTATATTTCATGCTATTCTATATAAACCATAGTTTATATTTCATGCTATTCTATATAAACCATGGTTTATATTTCATGCTATTCTATATAAACCATGGTTTAATATCTCATGCTATTCTATATAAACCATGGTTTATATCTCATGCTATTCTATATAAACATGGTTTATATCTCATGCTATTCTATACTACAAAACATGGTTTATATCTCATGCTATTCTATATAAACCATGGTTTATATCGTTTATATCTCAAGCTATTCTATATAACCAAGGCTTATTTCTCATGCTATTCCATATTTAAGCTTTCTATCTCATGCTATTCTATATATTATAAATAAAAGATATTTAAAAAAAAACATTTGTTGTTTGCAGTAAAATCTGTTATAAAATCTCTATCTGTGTCTTAAATTCTTTTCTTTTTTGACACTTTACCTCAACAAATCCAACAGTTTTTTTTTAATATTTTCTAAGCCGCGCTCTAAGTTGGTAAAGGCTTATCATGCAAATATTTTTGAAATATTTTACGCTTTGGCAACTGCTTTTAGCTCTTTGGAGTACAACAAATACATACGTATTCTAAAGGCTTAAAGGAATAAAGGAAATTAAAATTAAACAAAAAAAAACGAAAACCAAATAGAAAATATTTTTTAATGTTCTTAAGCAGTAGTATTGTTGCCAATGATGATTCAATTTACACATGTGAGCGCATTAGGGTTTTAACACATTCTGACAATTTAAAGATGCTCGGATTACAATTGAATTCGGGGATTTAAATTAAAACAATCAATTGCCAACAATTCATTGCAATTCCCTTAGCAGTAGTGATCCAATTCTACTTTTACTAAGTTCTTCTTTATCTTTACCTTTCCTATTTTCAAGTTGTCTTTGAATTTTTGTATTCTATTTGGATTCTTTTAAGCAGTTCTTCTGTTGGTTGCTGTAACTTAACGTTTGCCAATCTTAAAGGCATGATTTTCTTTTAATTTTTTGCAATGAGAAGACAACAAGCTACTCTAATGCAATTGTATTTAAGGATTGTGGCAATGTCTTAATCAATCCATCTTTTGTTCATTGAATATCCTTTCTTTAGAGACCGAGACAGAAAGAGAAAGAGAGTGCAAAAGAAATTGTATTCTTTGGCGAGCGTACTTTTCGCTTGCAATTTTACTAAAATTTGTTTGTTTTGAAGAAAAATTGAAGATTTGTGATCGGTTACTTACAACAGCGAGAAAGAGAGAGAGTGAGGGAGAGAGAGAAAGAGAGAGTGATGGTAGATTGGGTATTACCATTAAGTGATCTGGTTTCAGGCTTTTGTATGTTGCACCAGATTTTAGGATAATCCGCTCTAGTCTTGTAACCTATTTTAACAATCCCCTGCACAACTAAATACCTCAACCCCTATAACTACTGCTACACAATGCGGCATAATTGCAACCACAGTAAGTGAGTAAGTATATAACATGTGTATGTGTGTTTATGTATATTCAACTTATGGGCTTAAATGGATTTGTAAAATATTGTAAAAACAACATGAAAATTACAACACCACCAACGATAACAATAATATCGATAACAACAATAAAACAAGAACAAGCATAAATATGTATGTTCAAAATAAAATCCAAGTTAAAATAAGTATTTGCCTGCATAGACCAATACAGTCGTTAATGTAGTCAGCCGTAATTGTAGTCAGAGGAGTAAGCAACTTATCTTATTAACCCAGTTTAAGTGCACCAGATTACAATGTCGAAAGAGCATCGCCCCTTTTAAGCCTTAAAGTCTTTTTCCTTATATTTCTTGATCGTTTCTTATGTTTCTGTACTTATGATCGCATTTAAATCTCTCGTGTTTAACAATTTTATTACAAATTAAAATTTCCAATATGAAATGTGATCCTGTTTCAGGTTTCAATTGATTCTTCTTGCTCTCCTTTTTTATTTTTAATTTAAATTTAAAACCTAAACACAATGGATCTGCCATTAAAAAGGAGAATAAAAATAATCCGTTTGTAGGAAAGCATGAAAATATTTCTACGCTTAAGGTTTTCTTTTTTCTTTTCTTTTTTTTTTGTTTTCTGAAATGATTTAAGTTTTGTAAATTTAAATAAATTTCAACACTTTTATCTTAAAAGTAAAAGATTTACGTTTTTTTTTATTTCAAAATCTGGCTCTATTCCTACAAAACTGGGCATATGTAACTGAATAGAGCTGTCGTGCAACTACAGTCTTGCAACTACATACTCTTTTGAAAGAGGAAGCATTTTCTGGCACACGGAAGGATCAAGAACGTAGTGGGAGTACTTAATCCCAGAATAAACACACGGTTATGTTCCAAGCGTAAGTCTAGCCATCGAAATCTGTTCCCAATTCAACATGGATTGAAGGCATAAAGAACGGACATTGAAATTTTATTTGATTAGCGAAGATGAATCAACTTGGCATTACTTTCTGTTAGGTTCCAAGTAATGAGAAAATTCACAGCAATGAGCAGGCGGCTAAGCTTGTGAAGAGAATATTTCAGTAGAGCGGCGACAGACTTTTGGAAAGGCATACTCAACGAAAAGAAAGATAAAAAGATAGACAGAGACTCTCTTCAAATGGGTTTAAGACGATCAAAACTTCTGTTGTGAAATTAGAACACGAGGAGATGTGTTACAGACAAATCTTTCATTTCCTATAAAAATAAATAAAAAAATTTTTGTTTAACAAACGATAGGAAATAGGGCGTGATTTTATTTACAATCACAAATTGAAATTTAAACCACACAAACACTAGATCCATTCACTCATTTACTCATTCACTTATTCACTCATTCACTCATTCATTCACCAATTAAACATTCATTCATTCATTCATACATTCTTTCATTGATTCGTAATCCTTTTTCCTAATTCTTCCAAACGGCAAATAATAGCGAAATGCATACCCATACATACATACATACATACATTCGTATTGTACATATATAGTAGACTATTATAAACGGAACAAGAACTTGAGAGATCAACTTTAATTGAAGGAAATCAAATGATTGATCTTCACATCTGTGTACATAAATATGTACGTAGACTACAGACTCAAAAGATGATGCTGTTAAGACACAGTCAAATATGTAACAGTAAACAACTGAGTACACACACACACACACACACACACACATGCTCAAATGATTCCAAGAAAATTTAATGAAATTAAACTTTAACCCGGAGACAATGAATGGATGAATGAATGAATGACTGACCACAAACATACAAATTGTGTGGCAAGTATTCGAAATGATGAACACACACACAATGAGAAAGAGAGCGAAAGAGAAGCAAAACAGCAAATAAAACTTGAAGAGAAACACTTTTCCAAACAAACAAACAAACAAACAAATGAATATACTTACGCGTATGTGTGTACATATATACGTACTACCATCTATCAAATGTAGTCAGTTAGTCAGCCAGTCAGCCAGTCAGCCATTCATTGATTCATACACTTAAAAGCTATAAAAGTTTTTTATTCTTATTCTTATTGTTGTTGTAGTTGCTGTAGAAACAGAAGCAGAAGAAGAAACAACTAAATAAAGTGCCATGATCCTTAATTAGTTTTTGTTCATTATCTTGGCCCATGTTGACCCGATTTTCAATTAAATCAATTGAACGTTGAGGGCAACAAATATTAAATAAAATTCATTTATAATTGTTGTTATTGTCATTTAAACAACAACAACTAACAAAATACTACTACAATTTACAATGACACAGTATATGTGTGCATATATCTATGGAATGTGTGCACAGCAGAATTGTTTGTTTTCATTCGTTTGTATTCAACTGAGCGTATCTACAAGAAAAAGTTGATTCAACACAAAATTATTAAAGAAAAAAAAAAAAAACAAAAAAACGGAGAAAAACTGAAAAACAAAACGGAAATTATGAATTGGATTGGAATGGAATGATTCGAAAAAAAAACTACTGATGTCGTCTAACTGAGTTAAAAACACGTGCATCAGTATTTGGTCAGACAGTGAGGCATATTAACGATTAGTGAGAGATGTGTTCACACTATGTTGCCTAGCAGAAACTGAAAATTGTCTAACTAAACAGTCGGATTTCGTCATACTTGCCCATTGGGAATAAGATTCCATAAAACTGTACAATATTGTTCATTTTATCCATGACTGGCGGTACATACTTTTTTTAGTCGACTTCTATTTCGTATATAAACTGGATTTCACAGACTCTTCTGCTGTCGTTATTTCCAAAACAGCCTTCTTGCTGCAATATTCTTCACATATTCCTCAATCGGCAGTAAGACAACAAGTTTGATTCGCCTAAGCTGTGTTTTACTGGCGCCTATGATACGAACAGAGTTAAATCTCTGTTGTTTTGATAGAAATGCAATGGCCTTGGGCTCCTTTTCTATTCTTTTTCAGTTCAAAAGTGAGAACTTAATCAATTATCACTCAATCATATACAATACGGTGACAAGAGTAATGTCTCGGTTTTTTTTTTACTAAAAAACCAAAAATATCTCAGAAAATCAAATTATATTTCATTGCTAGTGTAAACGCTATTGCCATAAATGGCCCTCCTTCCATTGATGGACTGCGGTTTACTGTAAAATTGATGTACAACGTCGACACTTATACGCTGGCGGTCGTATAGTTCGAATAAGTTTGCCACACGACAAATGTTTGTTAAAATTGTGGGGTTTTTTTTGTTGGTGTGTGGCTGCGCTGATGAAAATTTAATTGGAAAATAAAATGAAAAAAAAAACTTAATTTTTATGTGGTAGCAACAACAAGAGCAACAACAACAACAATAAAAGCAATTTAATGATGTTTTAATACAATTACTAGGCTGACCGTCGGCCAGCATCTCTTAGTTTTTTAAACAATCACGCTCCGTCTGCGTATAACCATCCATTCCACTTAACAAATATGATCAGGAAAATAAGAAAAAACAAGAAAATTTTAATTTTTTTTTTAAATTGTTTAAAATCGTAAATGTGTATACGAGTGAGTGTAAATATTTGTTTGATTCGATTTCGACTGAAACCATTAGACAACACAACGATCGTAGGCTCTAATCTAAACAGTTTTCGTCGGCTTAAAAGAAAAATTTGACGTCAAACAAAAGTCAGTCTGTCCTTACTGTCTGTCACTTACTTATGCTACTCAACGAAATGTAAGTGATTTTATTTTGTTCATTACTTTTATGCAAGACCCGCAGTTTTATTAAATTTTTATGTGGTGTTGCTGAAAATAAAATCTGAAATATTGTTGAATAATAAAATAAAATAAAAATTAATAAATTATTGTAAATACATTACAATAATTATAAATAAAAATTAAAAATAGTCTTTTAATTCGTTTTTAATATTTTAATTATCAATCATTGAAGAGAGTACCTATCTACCAGTGGACTTTTGCGATCGTTACATTAAAAAAATGTAATAAAAGGGTTTGGGTACGATAAAAGACAGTAAACAGAAAAACACGACTGCTGGTAGGGAGATTAAAATTTTTAATTGCCCATTTCTGCGCCTCCGATTACCGGACTATAATACGTTAAGGGTACAGCTAAACTTGACATATAGGAACCTTAATATCTTAACTGGTAGTCAAACGAAAATTAGGGCAATAACACTCATAGGTAAGGGATGAATGACTGTCCAGGAATGCAAAAATGCGTTTAACGTTTTATTCAGACATGGAACGGTATGCATTATAAGGGTGCCCAACTGCCAAAGAGTGAGGAATTGAGGAAGCGAATATGTACTGGCTTAAATGAATATAAAGACCAGTTAAATAAGTAAGTAAAACATTTTCCGAATATAAATTCACATTCTTTCGAGTAGATTTTTTATTTGTTTTGCCTAAAATTGTATCTGCCTACGTTGTAAAATAATTTTTGGGATTTTTCGCTTTTCATATTTAATCCATACACTAAAACGGCATTCATCATAAATACCGTTAAAAGTACAATAAAATCTACAACCGAAAATATTTCAACCATAAATAACCAAAAGGTACCGTACCGTACATCATTCTTCTTCATTATGTCCTTATCTGCCATGACAAATTCATTCAACTCATTCAGTTAATTTTTGCATTGAGAGTGTATAAATATTTGCAGTCTTTTTAAACGGTATTTGCAGACTTTTTACCCTTTTTACCTCTTTTCTAATGAAGCTTCCGGATAAATGAAATGAAATCCATTGAAAAAGACAATCTCAATAACAGTTTAACCACAGGATTATCGGAATAGGGATCAATAAATATGCCACACCAAAATACACCCTCTAATCCTGCACAAATAAATTTTCAGAAACCAATTCAATTGAATAGATGAATCAGACACACAGCTAAATCACTCTGTTCAAGAGTTTAACCAAATATTTACGTTGGCATTAGTTAATGTATCCAACCATACCATCATGTGTATTGATTTTATAACCAAATAAGGATGTGGAAACACAAATACAAACACTTTTTATAAATTACAATATTATTATTGAATATAATTTGTATTGTAAATCAGAGACTCTCAAACAGGAGATGGTTAATTGCAATTCGAGACTGGCATCATAAAGTCATAAATGAACAAGAGTAGCAATGAAAGCACACACCGAACTGTAATGCTATTATTTTATGAAAGGATTTTTATCTCATACCTAGGAAAAGTATGGGAAAGTACAAGAAAAAATACTGCGCACCACTAACACAACTAATGCTAATGGTGTGACATATAAATACAGTAATTAACGAATGCACAATGGATAGAGAACCTCTGGTTTAGAACGTAATAAGTTAATGAAAGAATTGAAGAATTATTAGAACTTCTGCCTCTGGTAAGTCAGTCGGTGAATATCATTTCTACACAATTTCAAAAATTCTTTGGATTTTCCTTTATAATACCGCATACACACACATACACACATAAGTGTGTGTAACTGGAAGTAAATTAAGAAGCCATACAGTAGCCAATTTAGGTAAATTGGCTTTACCTACTCTGTCCGACCTTTCGTTCGTCCTTGCTTCTACAATCTCAACAATTTGTAAGAAAAACAATATTTTTGTCTTAAAGATCAACAAACAACACAGGATGCTACAATAACAAGCATGTGTGTATACACACACGTATAAGACAAGGTCCTTTTTGTCGAAAGGATTATTAAAAGTGTTTGCTGCATATCTGTATGTGTGTCTATTGGTATGGGAGTGGACATTTAAATTCCACTGTTTGAGTACATCCTCTAGAAGTTGAATTTTTTGCATTCAGGCCACAGACAATGACATCTCTTCTCTACAGATCGCACAGAAAAGAGGTAAATAACGTTTACATAGCGGCGTACAAATATTTAGAAAAATACTGTGTGTCTGTATCTTCCTCCGAGAGCTGCTTAACAATGACAAAAGCAAACAAACAAACAAAAAAGAAAAAAAAATTGAAAATTTTCCAAAAAAAAAAAATATGGAAAGGATTATAAAAAGCGGTCGTTCGAATTGTGATGACAGTGATGAAAACTATGAACCGCGGACGGCTACAATATTGGAAATCTTGAGAAGGAGGTTGCTTTGCTCAGCAAATTTAAAAATAAGAACAGAACAGGAATAGAAAATAGAAAAACAAGTAGAATGAGCATAGCGTAGTAAAACGAGTTCAAAAGTAAATAAAAATGGCAAGAAATCCTTTTGGATTTGGCGTGTTTGTAGTGTAAATACAAACAGGGTTTACAGCTGTTTTCAATCAACGCGTTAATTGGCCAAATTTCGATGAAAACACGACAAATTGAACAGTGGCGGCGGTGGCGTCGGCAGCATCATACATTCATTGACATTCAGTAGTTAGGCTGCGTCTATATGTTTGGTTGGTTGGATGGTTGGTTAAGGTTTTGTTGTGAACAACACCAAAAATAAACACGCTGACAACAACAACAAATGGATAAATATACAAAAGTAAACATTCTACTTGACCTGATGAGGTCCAGGGGTGGCAATAGTTTCCTCTTTTTTTTTACTTATTGTTGCCTTTGGCTACCGTCCGTTCAAAAGGACACTTGACAACAATTTGTTTGTTCTCTGACCATTAACACTTCTCAACCAGGCCAAACACACGTTCCTATTCCCCCCAGTTTATACTGTGCGTGTATGTGCGTTGTTTGTACTCCAAATCTATGGAAAATATTTTTGGAAACATGAACAGAAAACATCACTAAATAAAATTAATTACGGACTGCTACAGTGATTGTACGTATGATGGGGGAAGCAGTGGTGCTTGGGCGGCAATCTAATTTTGTTTAACATTTTGCTTGAATGGCAAAATAAAAACTGATACAATTTAAGAGAGTATTAAAGAGTTTTAATGAAGCAAAAATTATTCTGAAATGATTGAAATGATCAATTACACGTTAACGGCTATTAGGCATGAAATTTAATTCCCAAAATTTTATTCAAAAATTCCCAAAATAAATTTGAGGAAATTTTGTCAATTTTGGTTGTCATCAGAGATCTGTTTTGCAGGCACATATTTCCTGAAGATGACTTGATGGATTTGATGTACGATCTAGATCTTTGTGGGCAGTTTGTTGGTATTTTACCACATTATCAGAATCTACATAAAGGATTATCAGTTTAAATGATATCAAAAAAGCCGATCAGGCAGGGCTGCACCTTTCATTTGAAGTATCGTTTATTTGGTGATAAGTTTGCAAGTCTGAACAACGCGTAAAAATAGTTAAAACTGACTACAAAACTGGTGATTCTAACGTGGCCAATGTACGAGGCGATTATGGTTATCATATTATTTCTTCTGTGCAAGGAATTGGCAAGATTACATAGAAATTTGAGAAGATTGGGAGCGGTGCAGGTCTGTGCATCACCGGAATGTACCCTCTGCCCGAAAATATTACTTAAGTTAGAGAAAGCTTGACGAATAATCCTAATTTAGTAATGCACAGCTAATGTATTACTTTCTTTATTACCTTCTACGGCTTTTGTCAGTTCTGTTATCGATTTCACTGTCATTCCCCGATTCCCTATTTTTAAGTGTTCCTTAGAGAGTGTGTTTCAGCCAAAGTTCAAATATTAGAATTTTTCTATTGATCGGGAGTATCTTAACACACTTTTTTGTCTTAAATTAATCCTGTTATATTTTCAATAAATATTAAAATCACTTAAATTGTACCGTCGTCGTAACAAATACCTGGTATTTGAATAAATTCGTCATTATTTTTATTTTCTACTCCTGCCACGTTTTTCCTGCTTGAAATGAAAAAGTAAAAAAAATAAAAAAAATGTTTACGATTCTATTTTACATCATGTAAACATATTATCAATTCATTCATCCCATTGTGCATTGGCCATTGCCCATTGTGCATTATCCCGTTTCAAATTTAAAACATTTTTATTTTATTTTGATTGCGTAGTGTTTTTAAAACAAAAATTATTATTTATTGTGATCCTTTTTTTTATAGAGAGAAAAAAGAAGGTGGAAAAACAAATGAACAACAAGTGGATCAAAGATATCGAGCCGACAAATAAATCGGTTCTGTTTCAATACCAGAAAAATATAATCAAAGTCAGTGAGTGAGTGAGTGACTCATTATGATGATGATGATGATTATCATCATCATCATTATATTTGACTATACAATGAGAACTGAAAAGAATAAAAACAAATTAAAGAGGGAAAAAAGAAAGAAATTGAGGGTCAATTATTTTCTTTTTCTGTTTTGTTTTAATTTCGAATCTCGAAAATACCTGCAGTTACACAAACAAATCAAAATTCATATAAATGAGCTACTGCTGTTTAATTTTCCTTTCTGCTCTGTTCATTTCCATTCTTATTTTTCAATCGATTTTCATTTTCTCTTTCTCACTCTCTAATGATATTGATACGATGATTTTTCATAAAGTCCAAGAGCCATGGAAGAAGGGGAAACGATGGTAAAATAGTTTTTTTTTCTAATTTTTCATTTTCATTTTCGATTTTTTTTTCAATTTTTTTGTAGAATAAAAGCAAATACCTGTGATGTCTTGATTTCTCTTCAACAATTTCACTATTTTGAAGTCCTGTGGTGTTCTGTATAAAAGAAAGCCGGAAAAAAGCATTTTTTGTGTTCATTTTTCAAATTGAGAGTTGAGTTCAGGCGCAACTTGACTAAAACGGCACTAAAGACTGGTTAAAAGAAATCTCATAGAAAAAAAGAAAAAAAAAAAGAAAGAAATCATAACCGTACTGCGCCCGCTGTGCATAGATTGAATTCTCTATAGTAGGCTCTAAGTATAGTTTGTCACAACACATGTTTTCTTTATTTTTTTTTTTTTTTTTATTTTGAAGGAAAACATTTCTATTTTTTTCTTCTGCATTTTTTTTTTTTTGAAAGAGTGTCTGTTTCAAATGCCGACAAACGTTTTGGATGTTCGATAATTAAGACATTTTCTGGCTATCATTAGTCCAGTCCCTGTTAAAAACATTGATTTACTTAAACACACTGTGAATTAAAACACAATGAAAACAAACAAGCCAACAAAAAAAAAACTAAAGAATGTGTTCTTAAGTTATCGAGTTCAATTTTTAAATGAAATATTTAAAAGGTGTAGCAAAAAGAAATCCATTATATTTACATTTAAATTGATGACATTATTCAGTTCGTATATGCAACATATTTCACTTAATATTTTCGGATAGCAGGTGCAATACCTGAAATAGGTGGGAAAAGAGGAGGGAATACTTATTTCCTTACTTAATTGGACTTTAGCAATTAATGGATTTCGGCCTGTCTTAACATATCATTCCGAGAGCCTCTGTTTCTTGAAGCCTCTGCTTCTTGTTCTTGGTATGAGCTGCTGACAGGGCTTCCTCGATTTGGTTCTTCCAATGCAAACAAGATCGCCCCCTACGCCGATTTCTAGTAATACCCGCGTCGCCGGAGCTTCCACTTCCGAACGACATGACCAAGTCAGCGCAGTCATTAGATGTCAACGAGGTGTACAATGTGCATGTCGTTAAGGTCCTAGTTCAGATCAAAAAGATCTGTCGTAAGATTTCTGTCTTAAAATATAGACGGAATTCTGTAATATTTCCACTCTGCCTTTACGTATGCATACACTTAAGATAGAATTGGCCGAACGATTGCGAACATACGAAATGCAATGAGAGAGCCTACCGATCTGTAATAAACTGTCGGTAAACATTAGCTGAAGCCAGGTCGTAACCGTGACTTAAGGATTGTAATGATCAATTACGCAAGTATTTGCATTATTTTCGTAGAACGTTTGGCTAATTCTACATTTATCGCGTAAATTGGCCTTTCGTAAGTATAATCCTATCCACATGCAGAAATAATCTTCGAAATAAGGTAACTAACAAGCCATTTAATTTCAATTAAAAATATTTCAAACTTCCCCGTTGTTTATTTGAAAAAGTTTCTTTAATTCACCCTAAACTTAGAATTAGCCGAACGTTCCGGCAACATAACAGAACGTAAGTGTTATAGTTTCGCCATTTACAAAACAATAGGGAATGTATCCATCCCTGTTATCACTGTAATCGAAAAGTCCAAAGCTAAAGTTTTATTTTTTTTTTTTCTCCACAAATGTTGCAGATTTCAGTTTAGTTGGATAACCCCATCATTTCAAAATGGCTGAAGTCGTCGTAGTCTAGTAGGTAGTGTGTTGGCTTATTAGACGAAAGACTAGGGTTCGAATCCCCGGTCAGACATCAAAAACGAAATATGAAAAAATATTTCTTCGGCGACTTCCTCTCAGCAGATTTCTGGCAAAAACTCTGAGAGTAAATAAAATTGCCATGAAAAGTTTCTCAAAAATCTGTCGTTCGGAGTCGACGTTAAACTGTAGGTCCCGCCACTCATGCATAAAATTAACACACACAACATAAGTGGTGTGAGAAGCTATGCCGTAATCCTGACTGAAGGGTTGTAATGGCCAATTATGTATGTATGAAGCAAGACAAAATATTATTTTGTAAACACGATTAAATTTTCCTTTCATTAATTTTCATTAAACAATTTCTTCTTTGAATTATTGTGCATGAACAAATCATTCTAAATTAAAAAACAAAATAAATTTATTGTCTTTGAGATTTTAAATTATTTTTATTAAAGAATATTTTAATTTAATTTGTTAAGATTAAAATTTTTTTCTTTTTTTTGTAGCAGTGAGTGGTAGTGATAGGCTCGCCTATAGTAGCAAATGCTTTTATTGCTCCATTTGAAGGTGTCATACCGTTTTCCATTTATCCGTTTATTTGGCGTTGCATTTTCTTTTCACAGAGAAAAATCAATGCCCTTCTCCGTCATCTCCCTCTTCATAAAAGCCCGTTTAAAATCGCAAGTCAAAGTCCTCTTTTGTCGCTGCTTTAAACTGGATCACTGAGATAAGTTATAGGCAAAAACGCTAAGCGTTCTCTTAAACCTTTGCGACATTTAACTGGCGGGAAATTTGCCTAAAAGTTGCATGCGCTGATATAATTCCGGTGACATTGGTAAACCAGGCGGATACATGGCGGCATTAGCAGCTGCGGCAGCTGCAGGAATACTCATGTTCATTTGGTGATTAAAAAGAGGCATTTGGGGATTAGCCATGGAACTGTAGACAGCAGCAGGATTGTAGGTAGCATTCATTCTTTGATATAAAGCAGCAGCAGCGGCGGCATTTGCATAGCCTGCATTGAAACCCGGCATAATGGGAGCATAGGGAGACATGCCAGCAGGACCGTAACGACCCATCATAGGAGAGAATAAAGCCTGACGATAGGCTGCCAAACGGGCACGATTTGCACCTGGATTCTTGCGTCTCAGTTTACCCGTTGTCTCACCTATGAAAACTTCTTCAGCACTGGGATCCAAGATCCAGTAGTTGCCTTTGCCAGGATCATCATAACTTCTTGGTATCTTCGTGAAGCACTTGTTTAAACTGAGATTATGGCGGATGGAATTCTGCCAACCGCGCTTGTTCACCTTAAAATAGGGGAAACGTTTTATCAGATACTGATAAATGCCATTCAATGTTAGACGCTGTTCGGGACTGTCTTGTATGGCCATCATGATCAAAGCATTATAACTGTACGAAGGTTTTTTGTCATCACCGGCTTCTCCCTCCGACTTGCCTCTTGACTTGTTATCCTCATCACTGTCACAGCTCTGATCATCTTCCAATTTATCTTCGCCGGAAGATAAAGAATCGGCAGCACTGCTCATAGGCGTACTGGTGCGGCTGGGAGTATCAAATTCCTCCAAAAATTCACCATCAGAATTGTACACCGATTTGCTATCCGGTTCCTGTTTAATTACTGCCATAGCCGATGCCACATTATAATGTTGTTGTTGTTGATTTTTAGTTGTTTGTTGAACAGATTTGTTAGATAAAATAGCGTCGATGGTAAAATTACTTTTGAATTCCATGTTATTATGAACACTTTTAACCATAATTTTAATTTCTTTAATAAATTTTTTTTTAAATAAAATTCTTTTAACAAAAATCCTTAAAAACTTTTCTGTTTATTTAGTTCTTCTTTTTAGAAAAACTGAGACAAACAACCTTTACTGAACAAAACACAAGTGAATACTGTTGTACGAAGAGCGGAGAGCCAAGTATTTATACCCCAGTTACTCTCGTTTTTTTTTCTACTCTCAGCAGGACAAGTCTACACAGAGAAAACATAAGCACACTGGTTTTCTACACTTAAACAAATAAAATCCACTCTCTGGTTTCAACAAAACAAAAAATGATACACACACACACATATATATATGTATACATATGCATGAATGCAATGCATTCAAAACTAAACAGTAGGTTGGTAGGTAGGTAGACGTTTTGTTTGTCCATTGTTTGTAAACTCCGCCTTATTCAGTCACACAACATTGCTGAAGTTAAGTTCTCTTTTCTGTTTATTTTTTTTCTCTCAACTTGTTTGGGTATGTGTACGCATGCATGTTTTCTCTGGTTAATGTTTGTTTTGCTTGTAGGGATCCACAATATTTACAAGCAAATAAATGGAGTATCAGAACAGTAGTGCTAATGGTATTAAATATTGTTGTTGGATTTGTTTTCTTTTTGTTTTTGTGTGTTTTGTGTATTCTCTCTCTTTATTTCTCACTTTCTCTCTCTCTCTCTCCTTCTCTTGTTTAATACGCATGGGTTGCTGTGTATTTTTGTGGTAATTTTTTTTGGTTTTTTTTTCTAATGCACGGTGCAAGGCTTGTTATTGTTTCCATTCGTTTTATTTTCATATACAGTTTGGTTACAACGTCAAAATATCCATTAAAATTAATTTCAATAGGGTTGTTGGTTGCTGGGTGTTATGCGCGGCCCTTTTTATTCAACCCTGTTTTATACTAAGTGTACTGTCCATCCATACATACAATGCTCTAACGATTGATTCTCTTTTTCAATACTCTCTCTCGCTATGTGCTGTATCGGTGGAGAATTTTGGTGTTTTTTTTTTGGTTGTTGTTTTTCTTGATATTTTATGGGTTATTTGTTGTGGCATTTATTTTAATTGGTTGCAAATTGAGCGTGTGTTTAAAAGCTATGCAAGTGTTTGTGTGTGTGTATGTGTGTGGATTTTATTTAATTTAGTTTTTTTCTTAAATATTTAATAAACGAAATACAAAAATTCAAAATATTTTATAAATAAAATCACACACACATACGCACACAAACATTATATTTGCATATAAATTCCATCACATTAGAAGCACACGTAATTTCATATGTAATTACTGTTTTCACAGTCAATTTGCTTTATTAGCGATCCATGTCAAATCAGGTCCGTTAGAAATTCCCTCTACAATTCCCTCTTTTAATCTTTTAATCTGAAAGTCCTTGCACCAGGTGGTTTCATTGGCTGTAAATAGATCATCGTTGTTAAGCTTGGTCCCATTAAGGTTAAAGGAAAATAAAAATTTACAAACGAGAGATTCATCACAGTTTTATTATATTTAAAAAATTGTATTTACTTACCTACATATATACATACAAACATACTTACATATGTATGTATGCACAATTGCATACAAAGAACCCATTCGCAATGGTAGCAGGTATGAAAAAATTTTAAAAAGTAATTAAGAAAATTGATAATAAAATATTTGAAATGAAACCAAAAAAAAACAATTTTGGATAAATTTACTTTGAATTTCAAAAAATTGATATGTATGTGTGTGTATGTATGAAATATTTTAATAATTTATTATTTATTTTTGCAACATTATTGCAGTTCTCGTTCACTTAACAAATAGATTAAGATATCCAACCAAGTGAAATAGGTTCCAAGGATGATAAACTGTCTCTACAGGAGCGTAATTAGACCTCTTCTAACGGGTGCTTTAGTAGTGTGGTGTACATCTACATTAGAAATATTAGAATAATTCAAAGAGATTGAGAAATGTGTTGTTTATGGATAGGCATTAGAAACAATATTCTTATTTCAATCGATAGAAATACGATTACGATATGCGGCATCCCTTAGAGCGCATCGCGTTCAGGCTATGGGTGGATGAATTAACCAGAGTCATAAATCGTATCACCAGAATATAGTTGAGACACTGGAAGGTCTTTCGCTTGATGCCCAATATATCAGTAACAATGAATTTCATCACAGTGGGAACAAGTTGATACACGGAATGACTCTAAACATAAAGATAAAATAGGGATTGGGTCTCTATATAGCAGAACCAGAAATCAAAACGACTATCGGATCATAATACGTTTTTTCAAGCCGAGGTACGCACGATCAGGTAATTTATGATCTGTTCTAGTAATTATTTGCTGTTTGAATCATATTTCCGAAAGACTATCTTCTGGAAGGGGAAGATACGTATTTTTTTTTCAGAAAGTGGAATGAAATCTTCGATTAAACAGTCCACAGTGCAAAAAAAAAAATTTGTGCAGTTTGTGTTCGATAAACAGAGCCACCCACCATAGTCTAAACTTTCCGAACCAAAAATGATCTTCGGAAACTGTTTATTCGCTTGGCTCAGTTGTATTGACATACCATTTCTCCATCTTTAGTTGCAGCTGGAGCGGCTTGATGTAAATGTTCCATCATCCATCTCTACTTTTTTTTCTCATCAGCTGGTTACTGAGTTCTCTACTGGTTTCCGTGATCCAATTATTTAGTGTTTCTCAACTAGATGCCTTTCTAACCAAACAGTTTAAATGGAACTGGACAAGCCATAGAGATTACGCTAGTATTGGAATAATATATGCAATGAAATCTAGTCCTACAGTGGCACTAAAACTTAAGTCCACTGCACATGGTAGCGCAGGTCAAAAATTTTGGAGGCTAAATTGTGTTAACAACAGCAAGCAAGTCTATTAGATTCGTCCGTTTATCGATATTTTGTTCAAAAAATATTTCGAACGATTTTTTTATTTTATTTTTAAATCGAAACACATAAACATTAGAACACACATGTCCCACCCATAACTATAATCTTTTTTTTTTTTCTAAATTTTAGATTTTGTCATGTTTTCCATCAGCCCACCCATGAGAAATTACTGAGTTTTTCTTTTAATGTACCCCGGAGAAGGCTTATGGATGTCTGATGCCTGGGACAAATAATGTTTGTTTATGTCCCCAATTTTTGGTTGTTGTTGTTGTTTTTTTTTATTTCGTTTCAATATTTAAAATTTTGAATTTCAAATAATTTTGGAAAATAAACATTCAACATGTATTTGTTAAAATGAAAAAATCTCTGTTGAATACCAAATCGAATCGAATGGAAGTAAACATTACAACAAGACTGTGGTTTTTTGTTGACGAATTTTATGTGCGTGTGATTAAATTTTAATCGAATATCGAAATAAACATTTTGTTCGATTATTTTAAATTGGATTTTTCGCTTTTTTTTTTGTTGTTTCTTAAATCGAGTCACATTAAAAATTTGTCAGCATTTTAGAAAAAAAAAAAAAAAGAACAAATTCAGTTTGTAAACAGTTTTTAATGGAAAAAATAGAAAAAATTAAAACAAGTTTAGACAGAGTATTCGTGTTTTGAAATTTCATGACTTCTGAAGGACAAATTTTGTTTGTTTGTTTTTGTTTTTGTTTTTTTTTATTTATTTTGTTTTAAAAATAAAAAGATAACAAAAACAAAAATTGAACACAAATTTGTTTAATAATTAAAAAAAAAAAACAGGAGAAGGATAGTCTTGCTTAAATCACTTCGTAGGTTATACAGTTCCTGTAGTCTTTAAACCAACCTTAGTGCCTTATGACAAAAGGCCAGGGTTCAAATCTCCGGTCCGACATCAAAAACCAAAATATGAAAAAAAATATTTCTTCGGCGACTTCCTCTCAGCAGATTTCTGGCAAAAACTCTGAGAGTAACTATTGCCATGAAAAGTTTCTCAAAAATCTGTCGTTCGGAGTCGACTTTAAACTGTAGGTCCCGCCACTCATGTATAAAATTAACACACACAACATAAGTGGTGTGAGAAGCTAGGCCGTAATCCTGACTGAAGGATTGTAATGGCCAATTATGTATGTATGTATGTAGTGCCTTATGAAGCCATGTTAGGCTTCTAATGTTTATCTGATGATTTAGAGCAAGAACCCCTTATGTTCATGCGACATCATTCTGTTCTGATTTCCTTAATAAATCCTTAAAACCCTTCAGCCAGAATTATGAACTAATTTCTCACACCACCCATGTTATGTGTGTTAATTTTATATATGAGTGGTGAGACAACAATTTAAAGCCGTCTACGAACGACAGATTTTTTGAGAAAATGTTCATGGCAATTTTATAAACTTTCGTAGTTGTCGCCAGAAGTCTGCTGAGAGAATGTAGGCCAAGAAATATTTTGCGTTTCGTTCGAGAGGTCTGGGCTGGGACTTGAACCATGGCCTCACCTCTAATAGGCCAAAACACTACCTACGACCTTGCCACTGAGGTGGCTATTCAATTGACCAATTTCTCAGTTCTATGTTGCTTCGAATTGATTTGGATTTTAAAATTTTCATTTTCGTTTACTTAGGGGTGTTTTCTAGATTTGCCTGACCCTTAAAGCATTTGCACCTAAAGCGTTCCTTTTGAAATTTAATCTGCTCAACTCTTTGGGCTTCTGTTTTATTTTTCGAAAATTGTATTTCAAAACTTTGGACACCCAATTAAATTAAATCGAAACCGAAATATTCTTTTTGGGCAACAGGAGTAATGCGGCGCCTTAAATGTTGTTTTCTTTTACACTCTCGTCATCGTCTCTCCGTTTGTTTTTGGCTAATGTGGTTTGGGCCAAATCAAAACCAATAACAAACAACACCAACAATGGACATGCACACACAAACACTTAATTTTTTAATGTTTTACGGTTAAGAAGTCGTAACATTTCACATGCGGGAAATTTGATACGATTTTCCCCAAAAGAGTGCATGGGTGGATGGAGTAGCAGCAGCAACAGTACGAAGTGAAACAAGATTATTGTTGTTGTTATCATTGTTAATGGCTGGTTAGGTATGTGGTTGTTGTCGGTGTTGTTATTATTGAATTTCTACAACACCACGGCACACATTGTCATCATCATTTTGAATGTCATGACTTTTGTTATGCAACATTTAACAGCAACAACAAGTTCACTTAAGGCGTTTCGGTATTGGATAGTTGTCTTCTCGAATGTTACAGTTGCGGTGTTGACGATCAATAATGCACAAACATTCAAAACAACTTTGTTGACACATTCAAACATTTTCTTTTTTTTTATTTTCAAGAAAAAATTCTGTTTTTGTTTTAATTTCAATGTTTTATAAGACATTTCATTACAACAAAAACACTTTGGCTTCATTTGTATCGTTTTGAAAAAACGCCTTCACAAGCAAACGTTTCTTTGTGTGTGGAGCGTTTGCAATACCAACGCTATGTTCACGTATTGAAATTCTTGTCCTTATCTAGTGCCCTGCTTACACCCACTCGAAAACTATTTTTCGTAGTGAAAACCTTATTCTAGTCAAGTTGAGAAAGCCCTCCGGCTCAATTGAGTTGTACATTTCAGGCACTTGGCAATTCATTACAATTGATCTCTTAACAGACCGGCAGACAGACAGACGGGCGGGCGGAATTATGTGCTGTGCGTGGAAACTGTTAGAAACACAATTTTCTCAAATTTCATCTTCAAAATGTTTTCCAAAGAAAACAAAACAAAACAAAAGAAAAACAAAACAAACTTCAAAAGATTTAATGCCGCAGCAGTATTTCGATTAGTTGCAACGTGTAATTTGAAGGAATAATTGAAAAGAAATGAACCAAAACAAAAATATTTCTTGTGGCAGCTTAGAACTCGTGACAATTTAAATAACCGAAGAGTCCAAAAAATTCATAAATATCGGCTTTCATATTTCTTTGATATGCACAAACGAATATCCGGAACGGATATCCAAACAAATGATACTCAATTCTAAACAATCCAATGGCTTTATAATATCCAAAGCTGCCTAAGTTGTAAACATATTTCAACTGCCCGTGTATCCATTGACCAAAAGTCACACCATGCCGATAGGAAAATCTAAGGATGATACTGAGAGATAATATTTGGTCAAAATTTAAAAGGTTTTTTTTATGTTAATCGTCGCCTGTAGTTTTTATTCTGTTTTTCTTTTACTTAAAAAAGCAAGTGATTGTGTTAGGTGGGTGTTTTTCTATACAGAGATGGGAAACATTACATGATGATTTTCTACTATTTTCCTATTGTTTTTGTTATTGTTATGCTAGGCTTGTCATTATTATTCCATTGTATCGCTATTTAGTTGTTTTATTTTAGTTGTTAAATTGTTTCTTTTTTTTTTATTCTTCTAAACTTCAAAACAGATGCCGATAAAGAAAACGTTTCAGTTTTCGAAAATGATTCACGAACTACGCTGAAGAAGATAATGATGAGGCAGATGATTCTAATGCTCAACGCATTAGAATGCGCTTGTTCATGTTGTTGTTATTGGTGGTGTAAATATGTTTATGATAGTGTTATTCAATCAGTCAATCAATCAGTGAGCCAGTCATTCACTCAGTCCGTCAGTCAATCAATCATGTTTTAATTGGTGTTTTTATTGTTTCAATTTCTCATCTCATCATAGAAATATTCTCTCTTATGTTTCGCTCAATTCTTTGATTTCAGAAACACATACAGCGTATGCAGACATGTGTGTGCGTATTGACGGCAAGAACTTGTCATAACTTTGGTTAAAAGCGTTCGATGATTAACGAATAACGAATAATTAATGAGGACCCAACTGAATGAAAGAGCGAAAATTAAAATCCAATACTCATGGAGAAGATAAAGTTAAAGTTGTTTAAAATTTATGCATTTGTTCTACACCCAGGTTAACCTTTCCCATGGAACTAGCCTCTCTCAGGTGTCTAACCAAAGGAAATTTGGATAAAATCCTCATCTTCACGAAATATCTGCCATCTGTTAAATGATGGAAAAGTTACTACGAAGCCTTGTAGAAGTCAAATAATCTATGCTTTTTAAGATGACTAACAATATAACACAACCTAACCTAAAAGTTAGGTTAGGGTCTTTAAGCACTTCTTATGTTTAGGCCACAATGTGCGGAAGAACACAACATCGCTGAAATGTCCGCATCGGCCTCTCTGGGTGGATCACATCCGAAATGTCAAAATTTCCATAACTTTCACAAAAAAATCGAGCTGAATCTGACCGATGGTATGACGGATATAACGGGATTACATCGCACGATTTTGTATTACCACCACTGTGTTGCACGTACGGTCGTTTTGTTGGAACCACATGCCTTTGGGGCCTAAAACATCCAATTCAGGTCATAATAAATAAGTTTGTAATCATCCATCTACAGTGCTCGCCGTCGACAGTGATGGTCTGACCAACGTTTTTCTCGAAGAAATATGGACCGACGACCTCGCCAACCTCACCAAACAGTAAATTTTTTGATATGCTTTGGACGCTCTTGGATGTCATGTGCGATCGTTCTTTTTTTATTCAGCGAACACACATCGTTATCCATGGTCATTTTACGAAGTCCTTGGTGATTTGTTAAACAAA
Organism: Sarcophaga bullata; assembly: GCA_005959815.1. Classification (NCBI taxonomy): domain Eukaryota; kingdom Metazoa; phylum Arthropoda; class Insecta; order Diptera; family Sarcophagidae; genus Sarcophaga; species Sarcophaga bullata. The sequence continues at coordinate 21,266 of QOCX01000100.1, forward strand.
TTGAATGAATGACAACTAATTTGCCAGAAAACTGCTTCAATAACATGGCCTTTTCATAGTCAAAGTTCGGTAGTCTCTATTGGAATACCTTTAAGCACAATAAATATTATTTTTAAAGATTTTTTGCATAAATATGCAAAGAATGGTTTCAAACGTTGACAAGTCAATTTATTTCCTATTTTTTTCGGCGATATGCTCAGTGTATTCTATTTGTATTCAACATTGTATTGAGACACATAGGCGATTGATGTCATTATAGAATTTCTTTTTTTCAATATGTAATCCTAAAACAGAATTAGTAACAAAAACAAAAAAAAAAAAACGATGAAGAAGAAGAAGTTTTTAAGGATATAAAATATGCTCT
>QOCX01000100.1:26641-82695 GCA_005959815.1 Sarcophaga bullata
TTTTAACCTAAAAAATGTTTTCTGGCCTATAGTTTGTTTTAAGGGACAATTTAAAAAATAAAAATCTACTAAGGTTTAATATAAAATAGAAAAAAATCCATTTAGGCGAATCCTTGTCGTACCAACATAAAGTTTAATAGCTGTGATAAAAGTTTTACCAACATTTACTTTCGAGTCTATCTCATTATTACAGTAAAATGAACACATTCAAATTAAAATATAAAAAAGAATAGTTTTGACTTCTTTTCTTTTTTGTTGTTGTTGTTGTTTAGTTTTGTTTAAAGAAAGTTTTGTTTTGTTTTTTATTTTTTCATCGTGCTTTTGTGTAAAATATGCGATTCAGTAAACCTTTACAAATGTTTCCAAATGTCCTTGCCGAGACAGATTAAAGCCATGTATTGTAAAACTCATACACAAAACGATTGCCTGTCCATTAAAATCTATGCCTGGTAAGATTTACCAAATAATATTCGGTTTGAGGTCTTTGCACAACATTAAAATCAAATCAATTTTTTTCAAATTTACTTTCAAGTTTCTATCCATGAAGGTCATCATCACAAGCACTGAACGAACGAACGAATGTACACACATATCTACATAGTTAAAGCCACAATATTTTGTGTAAAACCCCCAAGTGTCAAATGTCAAATGCTGTGTTTGTCAATGTCAAACAAGTGTTAATGTTAATGGCTCTACGCTCCATGTCCAAGTTTTAGTTTCTACGAAATATGCTGGTTAACCAGAGATACCCAAAATATCCATTGACCTTCGTGGTATAGTGGGAAGGAAATTCAAGGTCTAAGCATTGCTTGAAATGCTTTACTTTACCAATATTTACAAAATTCTTATTCAAGTCAAGGTCAAGTCTCAGAGGAAGTAGTTTTCTTTTCTCTTCTTCTTCTTATACTCTGCTAGGATGACTCCCCTGCGAGAGGAAGATGTTAGGGCAGCTTAAGAAATTCATTCGCTCTGGGACATTGAGCCAAAAACAGAGGTTAAATATTGTATTTATCATCACAGCTTGGGTGTAACGAAACTTGTTAGTTTTCCCAAAAGAAGTCAATGGCTGTCAACACTCTAAAACATAACGTAGTTTGGATAAGAATCCTTTGCACATCCTTAGCACATACATAAATAAACTCAAATAACTCGTAAAATCTATTCATTATTGCAAAAGCATGTTTCGATCACAGCGATTGTGAATGTTTTTTTTTTTTTTAGCAAACCATGGAGAGTACAAAAAACAAAAGCAATGATAACGACAGTCGCAATGCATCTCTCAATTGTCAAGATAAAATGTCCTGCATAACTTCACACCCCCACAGAGAAGAAAAGAAATGTAAACCATTGTTGCTAAATATCAAACGTTTTCTCTTCATTAGTACACAAACATATCCTTTTCATCCTTGTTATTATTGTGATGAGTGAATCCCAGTCAATAGTTTAAATTGAGACATTTTCTTACTGTTAAAAATTTGTGTCGTTTTTTCTTTTTTCGTTCTTTTTTGGTGACACTGTTGGAGAGAGAAATGAATATTCTTTAACAATCAATCCATTTAACTGAATCTCCTGTAAGAACAAAAAGAAAATAAAAGGATCCAAAAATATAAAGAAATTCAAAAATTGCAAAAGTGATGAATCGATAAATCATTGTTGCATTCAAGAAATAGAGAAAAAAAACGAAGGAAATGCAATACAAACAGACAGACAGACATATAGACAGACAGACAAAATAATGATAAAAACTGTAAAGTTGTGAACATTAGTGAGTGAATTGCTTGGTTTTTGGCACCTTTTATTGGAGATGACAGATTGATTTCCAAAAGAATTCAAAAATGACTGATTGAGAGACAGAGAGAGAGAGAGAGAGGAAGATGAATTGTTGGACCCCTGTGTATAGCAATTTACATACCGAATTGATGAAAACAATGATCAGAATTTTATTGGAGGTTTAAAAAATTCACAATTTCTTTGAAAGAACTCTGTAGAGGTTTATGGTTTAAATCACTTCAAAACCCATGTTCAATGCATGAATGGCTTTATGCATGTTTCATTCAAGGATGTGACAGAAATAAAAAACAAAAATTAGGAAAAAATAATTTTAACAATAAATGAAATTGTAAAACAAGAAGAATTCAAATTTATTGCCAATATTGCAAAAAAAAGAGATTCATTGTGATAATGGCTTGTACAAAATGTCCATATATGTACAACTTAACCTTCTCACTAGGATAACTTACTAAACATGGGATGTTCAGGGGATTGGACTGCACTGTACGTATTAGTTAACAACTAGCAGGTGTCAGAATGGCATCTAGGAGGGGCCACGAGGAGACTACGTGGCAACTTGATTACAGTAGGACAAGAATCGGATACTGACCACAGTCAGAAACTGTACCTTGTTTGTATGGACCCCAGATTATGGCCGATAACTATAATTTCGATGTTGTCAGTGAATTTTTTGTTGCCGTTTCCAGCAAAAATAATGTCAATCTGGAGATTAAACATATTATCACTCATGCCAATAGGTGCTATTTTAGTTTCAATAGGCTCTCGTACGACAAGCTTTATAACTATAGAAGTCGGTCATTCTCTCCGTGCTTCTTTATGGCGCGGAAGCATGGACACTATTAAGCACCGATCCATCAGACTTGAGGGTATTCGGGAGAAAAATCATAAGTAAAATCTTTGGTCCAGAGCGAGTTGACGATGATTTTAGCATTCGATCCACCAACAAGCTCTCTATGCTTTTGTCAGAAGACTGATGGAAATGATATTTTGAACTCTTGAGTCCTGGTTTAATAAACAAATGCACTGCCGACTAGAAGTCAATTCAATTATTTTCAGATTTTTACAAATAAATGTTTACGATAACAATGTTATTGGAAGAAATGTTGTTAAATTGTTAATAATCTGCATATTATTAACACATAAAATTACTGTGTAACCTTCCAGTCGATCTCATGTTACCCACTTAAATTGTTTAAATAAAGTATTCACAACAACAACAATTTAAATATCCTTTAAACTCTTGTTTTCTCAAGTGAAATTGTTAAGAAAATAAGGATAATACAATAAAAAAAAAAAACATGAATATTATCACTTGCATACAAAATACTACAACAACAAAAGCTAAAAATAAAATATGAAAACAAAATTCTAAAAAAATGCATTCCAAAACAAGATTGAATTTAAACATCAAAGGCGTACCGCACCGCACACATGGAGAAAATTTTTGAAAAATCGTCGACGAAGAAAAACAATCAAGTGAAATGGTAAAAAGAGGTGGCGGTATCGTTTGAGACAATTGTTTTCACTTACAACAACAAAAAAAAAAAAAAACAAACGAAATAGAAAAACAAAAACAATAAGAAAAACAAAAACATTCTAAAAATATATCAATGTCATGTATTGGATAGCCACTATGCTCATTTAAATTGTTGTTGTTGTTATTGGTTTGAACAACCAACTAACTGACAGAAATAAAAAACCGAAAATTGAAACTCAATAGAATCATCAGCATCATTATCATCACATTGGGGTCGAAAGAATAGAAAATAGAGACCACATAACATAGTATGCCGCATATCCTTAGAATTCTTAGATGCAATATCCTTGATGCACAATATAAAATCAATAACAACAGTTTTGGTACAAAAAAAAAGGACAACAACTCAATTAATTTGTAAGCACACATGCACGTACAATGTTTGAAATCATAATAGAATTACACAAAGAGAAAAAATAGTAGGGTTTAGCGATTAAAGTTTATTTTCTTTGGTTCAATAATACTCAAGAGCATTGCTTAAAAGAATAATTTTTTAAGTATCACGATCTCGGTTATTTGATGTCAAAAAAGGACAATTTTCTGGAGAGCACTGTTTCGATTGATTAGAATCTAAACTATCCAAAAAGGGGGTACGAAACTTATGTCGGATCGCGTGGGATTGATTTACATACTTAACTGGCCACTACAACCCATTAGTTAGAATTATAACACAGCTTCTCACACCACTCATGTTGTGTGCATTAATTTTATTCATGAGTGGCGAGACAGTTTAAAATCGATGGCCTCCGTCAAGTCGTATTCAAGAAATGTGTAAACAATCCTCCTAGAAATCTAAACACTGTTAATATTTTTCAAAGTGTAATCAAAATTCATTTCAGCTAAAACAACAAAATGAACAGGAAAAATGCTTGTAAACGCGTCATCACCTCTGGAGAGAGTTTCTTTATTGATGTGTTCGTTATGCTATATTGTCGTTCGCATTTGTACTACGGTTTTGTTAGTCGAGTCATTAATGTCAGGATAATGCCAATGATTACGACTATTGTGATTATTTATGTGTGTTTGTGTGTGTGTGTGCGTGTGTGAGTGTGAGTTTGTGCGTCTTTTTAGTGTGTGATCACATTTGTTTTTATTTTTCTAATGCTGTTTTCTTTAATAATTCACTGGAATACAACAATTAATAGGGTTGCCAATTTAAAAAAAAAACCTAAAGAAATTTCATTTGTCTTCCGTTATCCTAAACATAATATCCAAAATTCTGGTTTTCACTACCATGTCCAGAGCTTACGGCACCGTTGTTGGTACTTTAGCCATTATTTGTTCAGTTCAACATTGTAATCAGAAGTTCTTCTCTGCTCTCAGGATTCTATAACAAAAATTCGAATCTTTGGCAGCACTATCACTAACTGTGAAGCATAAAAAAGCCGACTGAAAAAAGGTGAAATTTATACTCACATTCAATACTCAGCAGGATATTTTTTTAATAAAAACAATGAAAATAAAACTAAATTCCACGTAAGCACGATTCAGTGTGTGTTTTTTTTTTGTCCATTCTGTTTTTCTTTTGCTCACTTCGGTTTTATTTTCAATAAATGTCGCTTGTCATCGTTTATTCGGCTGCTAAAAGGAATCGAAAACAAAAAAGTTTCTGGTTTTTTTTTTTAATAATGCCGCATGTTTTATATGTGATTGTATTGTTAATTGTTCTATATCCTGCAGTATCCTGTAGACCAATAGAAACGAAAGAGAGAGCGAGCGAGAGAGAGAGAGAGAGACAGAGATGGAGAATAAGTTAGAAGTAAGGCATATAATAATGACATCAAAAAAACACGCCACATTATTATTGTTGCAACAGATGAAAAGTTGTGAAAATAACACAATGCAACCGAGGACAGCCCCAATATGTGGCCGCACAATAAAAAGTCAACGTCAAAAACTATACTATACCGCACCACAACACAGCACAATCATTTGTTTCTTGTCTAATGCTGGAATACAAAACAAATTTTGACTTTGTTTAGCAAATGCACGTGCAAAATATTTATCGTTACAATCAACCAAACAACAGCTTCTTCCCTAATTGTACATGACTGTGGCCGAGTTCTGTCGATTTCATTTTATTGTTTCATGTTGCACAATACATACATGATCAGCGATCTAGACTCTGTGATCTGATCTGTGGTGTACAAGTATTTATTTATTTGATACTCTTTGATCTACATAATGGACTCATCATCAGGCCATCATCATTCACAAAAGGAACATTTAAACACTACCGAAAAAGATTAAAGAAATAAAGAAAGAAAAAAAAAACAAGAACGCATACAATACTGATGGGAACAAAAAAAAACAAAAAAAGGTGTAAACCAAAGCCAACAAGGTGCGGCCAAAATCAAAAAGTCAATAAAAAAAACAAAAAGAAAGAAAGAAATAAAGAAAGAAAAAGAAAAACATTTAAACGAAAATGAGCAAATGAATGTTAAACATCTTCATTATGTTCATCGTGTTGCGGTACTATTGTAGGCAGGAATTTATTAAAGTCAGTAGAGAGTCAAGGTGTTCATATATATGAACGACCGCGTAGAGAAAAGTAGAATCGTTTATAAAGACATCAAAATGTTCAATAAGAAGATGACAAGATTTATGTGAGGTTTTTTTTTGTTTTTTTTGTTTATTTGGTGTAAACGAACAGAAATTCAAGAATTAAGCAATTAAACGTTATTGGTTTAAGCAAAATACAGCTGGTGGAATAATTTCATTTGAATTTTCTAATTTCTAAGAATAGAAAATAATTTTATTTGTATTTCAGGCATCGTTCCACCCACCGGTAGTAGTTCACATTCAAATAATTTCGCCTGTTAAGCACTCTGTCATGTTAATACAGATTATGGATGAATTAGGTTAAACTGGCATCCACCTGCATAAACACAATTCACTTGTTTCCTATAAGATCCCGTTATAACACTGATATTACTTATTCTGTCATAATTATTTCTCCCGGTTAGCATCTCTCAATTACCATGAGAAAAGTCTGAAAGAGTGGATTTTTCTCAAATCATCTTTGGCTGCAGGGAACTCTCCAGTTTTAAGGCTGCACTATTCCATTAAGGCGTATCTCTTAAATGAAGCTTTTATAAATCATTTTAATTCCCAAAAACTTCAAATCAATTTACAAATTATTTAATGAGAGATTATCTCTTTACTTTATTATTCCTTTTCAGAATTACTGATCCATTCGCTTCCTTTAGTCGTTAACTGATTTTCAATTGTAATTCAATATAAACGCCGCATATCACTTCATTGTTATCCATAAATCTGATGTTTTTAAGAGATTATCCTTCAGTTAAGAAGTGGTAAGTGTAAGAGCATGCACGAGCATAACTCACGTGTAATTAAATCAAAATTTGTTTTCAAATTTCGATTTTTTATCACTTGACAGAATCTTTTGCTATGTTTTGTTGTTGTTGTTATCATTATTATAACTAATGTTTCAAAATATCTGTGAGTGACACGTGACCGTCAAAGTAAACAACACCGACTTTTTTTTTTGTCACCGTTTAACAGCAACAAAAATACAAAAAAAAAGGAAAAAAAAGCAGGAGTAGATTGGAAACAATAACAAAAACACGTAATTATCCGTAAAATACGTGTTTATTTGTTAAACGTCGGTCATAAGCGTCATCAGCCTCATCATCTCCATCTCTTACATCTCACAAAATCGTTTTCTTCTGTCTCTTGTCTCCTGTCTCTAAAGCACGAAACACTGTAAAATCATCAGTAAAAATTGACAGAGCTTTTATATTCTGAATTGGGTTGGTAGTGGTAGTGGTAGTGGTAGTGGTACTGGCAGTTATGATGATGATAGTGGTGGTGGTGGTGGTTTAAATTCCATTCAATGAGCCAGAATTCGAATATTTTGATAGATGATGACGACGACAACGACGACGACAACAAGAGTGCAAGACGAAATAAAAACAAAAAGTGTGTCTCTGGTATTTTGGCTGCTTTGGCACAAGTTTATTGTTATTGTTGTTATTGTTTAGTACCATTTCCTTCTTATGGTATGTAAACAATTTGGTTCCCCCTTGTTTTCCATTTTTTTTGTGTTTTCTTTATCAAGTGTATGTATATTTTTGTATGTAACTGTATGCATTTATTTTTCTTCCCCGTTTTAGCATTAAATTCATTGCTTTTGTTACTGTTTTCACACACACACAATACATTTGAAGTACTTTTTTTTCGTTGTTTTTGTTATTGTTGTTGCTTATTTTCTAGAGTTTTTTTTTCTTCAAACATCATCATCAGCAGCAGTTCAGTTGGAAAATTATTGTATTGTGTTGTGTTGTTGTTTTTGTTGTTGTAACTTTAGCATATTGTTGTATTTGTATATCTTAAAGTCCTTAACAAGCAATAAATACACTTGATGGCATAAAGAAAAGCAAGTAAAGCAGAGAAAAATGAAAGGGGGGACAATAAAAGGGAAAAAATATACGGAAAATACATCATTTGACTTGATTTGTTTTGTTTTGCTTTTGGTTTTTTTTAATATAAAACAATGGAGGGCGTAATATAGAGGGCTGGACAGAAATTTCAATGAGAAGAGCAATGATTGCAATTATCTGTCCGGCTGTTATTGCTTTCTAATCGGAAGAAACTGGAGCGTGGGATGTTTGACGTTATTAGTATAAGAAAGAACAGAAATTTTAAACAAACTCGGAATAGTCCGACAGGTTCGATAGGCGAAATGTGTACGTAGATAATTCGTACTTTTGCATAAACTGATGATATGATAGCGGTCTCCTTAGAGGTTAGTGAATTCTAAAGATTTATTTCAGTTACCTACTTACTTAAATGGTCATCACAACCCTTCAGTTAGGGTTACAACCTAGGTTCTTACGCCACCTATGTTGTGTGTGTTAATTTTAGCCATAAGATGCGGGACGTACAGTTTACAGTTGACTCGAAATGACAGATTTTTTGAAACTTGAAACTTGTCATAGGTAGTTTTTCCAACAAATCTGCTGAGGGGAAGTCGCCGAAGATATTTTTGTTTTCATATTTCGTTTGTTCGAGATGTCTGGACTGGGGTTTCAGGCACGGCCTACTAGAGTACGGCGACTACATAATTAAAATAGACAACAGAATATCCTACCAGAGAGCCAAGGCAATGTTTTACTGAGCATGCTCACCTTAATTGGACTGTTCGACGTATCAAGTTTATCAGTTGGTAAGTCTTATCTAATAATAGTGGTAACTATTATCTCCTTTTATGATTAGTTTAGTCTGTCACGGAGTATTTCCTATACGCCAACCCTCGTTACAGTTCAATACATTCTCGACTTACATAGGGGAAAGGGTGGGAGATAAATCCACTCGATTTAAGTGTTTTGTTACAATTTACAATTTCAATTCAATTTTTTTGCTTTTCTTTTCTCATTTTTCTGTCCGTCTGACATTATTTCTGTCCCTCTCTCTCTCTCTCTCTCTCTGTCTTTCTTTCGTTCCCCCAGTATCGTGTTTTAAGTGAGAAGAACTGATTGTGTTTGTGCAAAATGTTGTTGAAAACACGTATTCTTTGGTTTGACATCGAACAGCTTATGGACATTTTTTGTTATTGTCGTCATACGAACGAATAGTACCGCAGAACGTGACAAATAACAAAAGAAGGCATTTTTCATGTTCTCCTACAAAATAAGACACACAATATGCACTCTCCAAGCTTCCATACGATACTGTACACCCAAACTATGGTACACATCTAATGTTGGTGTGTATATTCACCTATATATGGACGTACGAATGTATGTATGTTTGTAGAAAATAATCATGAATATTAAAAAAATAAAAAAAATAAAAGTTATAGAGGGGGAGGGGGTGAAAAAACATAGTATTTGCCAATACTATAAAAGTACTTTTAAAATAATAAAAAAAAACAAAACAAAACAAAAAATGAGAGAGAGAGAAAAAACTTCTAAAAGTTGCAACTTTAGCATCAGCATAATATTGTTGGCACACACTTGTACTTGTGAACACAGTAGATAAACTGTGATTCATTTGAATAGGGACTAAAACATTTAAAACTAAAGGAGTAAAAACGATGGGGATTTTGATAAGATCAGATTAAAATCAAGGATACCATAAGATTCCGTTCTATCTTCAGCTAAGTTTCTTATTTCTGTTAATATCCTTCTCTCTTTAACTTCAGATCCTATCTACTCTTTTGCAGATTAATACTACCTTTGGAGATTCGACCTGCAGTCAATTTACAAACATATCGTTTCAACGTTTTCAATAGTATGTGCTTAAAATACTCCGTATGATGGTACACCCTGTAGTCAAACATTTCTATGTATACTTGATTATATGAACTCTCTTAAAATATTTTTCGATTAACCGAGCTTTTTAAAACGATTGCTGTTGAACATCATTAAATTCATTCAATTTAAGCTGACCTTATTCAAATGTTGTTAAGTATACCAAATTCGCTTGAGTAGAATATTGAATTGAATTGTACGGGTGTAGTCTTTTGTTTGATAAGTTTTTGAATGAGAATGAGGGAAGGATGTCTTTACTTTATTCTACGCTTTCTTTACCAAGGGGTGAGTATGACGTTGAGGACATTAGGAAGTGGAAGTGTATGCACTTATTTATCATCAATAAAATAATATTATAGTTACAATAACAACAATAATAACAACAACAACAATAACAATAACTTCCAATAAGGATGTACTTTCCAATGTAGTCTCAGACACAATGAGGTCTCTTGTTCTTTTCTTGGCCGATATGCGGTTGGCAAAATTTTAAAACAATTGCTCCTTGAAACTGTGATTTCTTTTTCGTTTTTAGTTTGTTGTTTTTGTTTTTAAAATACTTGACTAACAATTTTTTGGCTTAAAAGTTAAAAAGCAAAATATTTAACGAAGAGAATTGAAAGATAAAGAACACCAGCATTTAGATGCGATATGATCTGATCGTAGAGAAACATTACAACAACGTGCTATTAGATTATAATGGATTGGTTTGGTAGTTGCATTTGTTATTCTCATACAATAATTATTTATTTATTGTTTTTATTAATCTCAATATTTATTTATTTATTTGTTATTGTTATTACTTTGTTTTTGTCTTTCAGTAAATATTTACTTTTCACAAATTGCTTGAGTTTCTCTACGTCCATACCTAGTCTGCAGTACAATTACTTCAGGCAGGTAGTTTTTTCAATTTTAAATTTCGAAAGGATAAGATTTCATCGTTCCATAGTTTCTATTTGTTTATCGGCTAAAGCAAAGGGCTTATTATTGTTTTTGTTTTTATTTTTGCTTTTGAATAGACAACACAATACAATTTCTCTTCATTATTTTCAAAATTAAAAATAAATATTTTGGTTTGATTTCTATTTATTTTGCGCAAATAAAACAAAAAATATTTAAAAAAAAAAACAATGTATGATTAGAAGTCTTATTATTAGTTGGTTTTGGATCGTTTGTCCATTTCGATTTGCTTGAGAGATCATTTGTTTGTTGTTTGCCTAGCAGTTGATAAGTTCCAACTCTGTTGTGTTGTGGTCAAAGAGCCAAAATATTTTGTGGGTTGTTTGTGTTAAAATAACAAATGATTAGGACAACCAAAACAATTTTGTTTTTATGGATCCGGACTTATTGAACTCTACAAACAAAAAAGAAAATAATATTTTAGAAAATATTCATCTGGAATGTTCATCTGCTTACAATTTAAAAATGAAAAATATTTGCCTTGGAATGCATAACAACACCGTCAATTTGTACAGTCAGTCATTAAATATTTTTTACGTATCCAATCAGATAAAACACACATATATATGTATGTATTTCGATATGTAAATACTTTGCAACTCAACTTGCATTTATTTTTAATCAATCTGGACCGGTAGTGAGATAATACAAGGGTCAGTAGATGTCCAATTCTAAATACACTAAGCGGTATCCATTTAGTCGTCTTTCAACTAAAGGCCCTGAGTGTCATCGGTTTTTCAAATTTCCAAAGCATTTCTGATAAACAATTTTCAGTTATGCAGACTTTAGCTCCCGCATTCGCGTTTTTGGATTTGAAAAGTGCATGAAAAAGAGTAGGTCCTCTTAATAGATGGATGTTGGTCGTTTGTTTAATGCTTTGATTCCTTACGAATCAAATGCAGATTTTCTATTTTGATTTTTTTTCTCGTCAGATTTAAAAATTAAAAATTCGCACATACATGTACACACGAAGAATGCTAAAAAATTCCCAGGAATAAATCTGTTTAAATATAAAGATAAAAGAGAGAGATTCGGAGAAAGTGTCTTTAAGCCAAAAGAAAAAAAGTATCGAAATTACGCCGACAACAAGTGTCATTGAACGAGGCAATGAATGAGGGACGGCAATGAGGCAGCGAATCGTTTAATTAATTTATAAACATGATCCATAATGTTCTCGATAATCGCCCCACCAACACTAACACTACTTACTGCCATCAGCGCAATAAACACAATGCAACATTTTCTGGTATAAAGAAGAGCACACGCACAACAACAAAACAAAGCTGTAAATGATGATAATGATGATCACTTCATTGGAGGCACTTTTTAAAATTGGAATCCATCTGTCAAACAATAATCATTTCGCACAAAAAAGTCGGCACAACATCCAACGTTCTAAAGTTATGAGTGTAATCCTGATGATGATGAGAAGAACAAAAAAAAAAAAAAAAATTAAAAAAATTCCGAATTTTTTTTTGTTCAGAAACAGAATCAGAAGAATGCCTCCAATAAGTTTGTAAACAATTGTAATTCAACAGAATTTCTCTTCAAGAAGATATTGATTCATCTCTTCAGTTTTGTTGTTCTTTTTTAATTTATTTTTTTTTTCTTTGTTTCCCCCTTTAAACGATGAGTGATGGTTTTGGCTACTCACTACATACTTATGATGATAATCATGATGATGATGATGATGATGATGATGATGATTTCAATACGTTCACTATATACAAACAGATACGATTTGTAAAATTAGATGCATAAGCGCACTAAATTTTATTTGTACATCAAACATATGGCAGTGATTTCTTCTTCTTCTTCTTTTAAGTGTTTTATGCACACAATTTGTTGTAATGATTTTTTTCCAGTTTTTCCCAAATGCAACAAAATTTATTAACTTTTATTTTAAATTTTTTTATGAGCCAATAATTGTTTATTAAACAAATTTTAATCTTTTAAAACCTTATTTATGATTTCGTATAAAATAATGCATAAAAATCAATAAGAAAAAATGCTTTTAAACGATATTAGTCGACTTTATTAGATCCCTATATCACTGGTAATATTGGTTCTATTGGTTAGATGAACCAATTACTCGGTTATCTTTGATTATAGAATTGTAGGTACTGAAGCAAAATTTCGATGGTAAATTAAGAAACAAACTAATCATACCAAATGTAGGGTATCGTCTGACATACATGTTAGCAATAATAATAAAAAATAATAAAAAAAAACCAAAATAGAAAATAAAATCAATAAAAAAAAGAATAAAAATAAAATATCGTTACATAAATTAAAATTCTCAAATCTTTCACATGTTGTTCCTGACAACACACATACACACAATATGCTGCCGTAGGCTTACTATTTCCAAGCGCATAACATCATGTTGTGGTTCTATTGGTGATGGTGGTGGTGGTGGTTGATAGAGTTCATAATTATGCTGCCACCACTACAATAACAATAACAAATTAACAGCCTTATTAACACTTCAGAAACGATCATAAAAATAAATATTAAAAATATTATTGTGCATCTGAGTGTGTGTTCCAGTGGAGTATCCATCCATCCATCCATCTATCCAACCAACCGTCAAACCAACTTCTTTTGCCCTTTGAAAATTTATGAGCTGCTTCAATTGCTTTTCAAATATTTTTTTTTTTTAAATTTTATTTATTTGTAACACATTTTGTAGCCTACAACATACAACAATAACAAAAACTAACATTAGTCAGTCAGTCGGTTTAAAATTGATTATTGAGTGCTGGAGTTCTCATAAACAATTCATTTGTGGCGGCTGCTGCAGCCGCTGCTGCTTTAGTCACTGATCCATAATGACCTTAAATTTGTTTGAAAATTATTTTTAAACTGTTCAGGATTATCGCCAACAATTTGAATTTGAGAAAAGTGAAATGAAATTGAGGAGAGTATTGTAACAATGAATAAAAGGGAATGTTTGTGCCCATATGGAGTGGCTTAATTAAAACTAAGCCCTGCAATTTATGAACTTGTGTGTTAATACCTTTTGACAAATAATGTTCACTTCTATGGTGGCAGAAAGGGAAGTTTTAAATAAATGAATGAGAGCACACATTCCGAGCCAAACCTCTCGGAGAGAGTATAGAGTATCCCTTTAATATGTTGGCAAGCAACATGTCACAATAATTCAAAGGATAAAATCAAAATAAAAATAAGAAGCGTATGTAAACAGGCGGAACATGAACCTTGAAATTTTGAAAGTTGTAATTTTAATTTGGCAACAGTAGCTGACAACATAACGCAATCTTAGGCGACTGTTAGGTGAATAATTTTAAAGAAATTCAAGAAATAAGGGAGTTGACAATTTCAAAATCAGGGATAGGCCTTGAAAACACACTCTGACAATAGCAGGTTGAAAAAAAGTCCATTAGTTAAAAAAAGAAATTCCCAACAGCGCTTGTAATTCACACATTCTGTTTCCGCGTGGGAAAAATTTGAGGCGGCTGTGTGTTGTAACCTGTTGTGCGTGAATGCCTGCACATGTGTGTGTTTACACCCCAAAGTATGCCTTAATTTCTAATCTATAATTTTCCAACTAACAACTTGGCATTACTTTTCTCAATCAGCTGATAAGTGCTTGTATCTTTTGTATAAAACATCTCCGTTATTGTCTATGGAAATTTGACAATTTGTCTCTGTATTGTTTCTCTTGAGTTTTATTTGTTTATTTGGCTAAAATTAGTACGAGAACTGGTTGATTAGAAATAAACAAAATTTGTGGACCAAGAAAAAGATAATAAAACGCGTTCGATATTATGGAATTAAACGATTACAATGGTTTCGGTGACCATTGTAAAAATAATGAAATTGTAAGCATGTTCCGGTTCATGTCTCTGGGAGAGCTTAACAAATGATAATTTGCTTGTATTTTTATTTAAGGATTTAAAAAGAAAATTCATGCAGAAGGATTGCCATAATATTGACGCAATGGAGCAGATAATGCAACGCAAAGATCATGAGTTCATAGATCACGTAAGTCGCTATACTAACAATGAGATTTGGAAAGCAATTCTCAGCAGAAATTTCATTGCAGACTCTCCTGGCTCCTGAGTATATGCGAGACACGAATCATTTTATTATGGATCTTATAAATTTTCCCAAAACTGAAGAGACCTCAAGTCATAATAATCCTGACAATTTGCCTCCCGACTTGCACTTCCACAACAGTTTATTTCCCGTAGGCACGGAAGAGCATCATCATCAGCATCAAAATGAACAACGAAAGACTCCCCCAAATTCGGTGTTTATGCCTTTAAATAACGATTTTCTTATGCCGGTACAAAAATCTTTTAACGCCACCGTAGATGCTGTGCCCAATGAAGAGGAGAATGGTGTTAAGGTTGTTCAACAACTTTTGCTTACCGACACCAATGTGACATTGGACGTAAGTGTGTGTTATAGATTATGGAAAAATTGAATGCAAAAAGAAAAAAATGTATGTTGCAGGAAGCCTCTATCGATGATGACTGTGATATATCACGTTTCAATTCACGAAAAATCTTGCCTCATAAGAAGCGTATTTCTCGCAAACTAAAAATTCCCAATTATAATACGGAACTACAAATGAATCATAAACTGCCTCATGTTGATCAATTGGTAGTGGGCGCCGGAATGCAACAATTTCGTTGTGAATTGTGTTGTCATACCACCTGTTCACAGTTGGATTTTTTTGCCCACCTCAAACAGCATTATGAACCTTCTACCCCCGATACCATTCTGGCTGCAATGAAAACTTCCTTGGATGTTTTGGGCCCAGAAAAAACTTCGGCCGATTTATGTGCCATAAAAAAGGTATTTCGATTTGTGATTAACTCCTGATTAAATTGTTCATTCTTGATTAATTTATTAGACTGACGGACTTGATCAAGTCTTCCAAGACGTTCATTTTCCATTTGAAAATTTTTCACAAACAAGTGAAGTGGTTTCGGTGCGTGTTGTAATGGAACCACAACATCATTCGCACGAGACTGATACACTTGGAGCAGCTACAATGAGTGTGGCGAGCTCTGCATTGCAACAGCAGCAGCAACACCCACCACCACCACCACAACAACAACAGCAACTCCAAACACAGCATCAACAACAGCCAACGACAACAAATCTGGTGTCAGAAGAGTTCAGCGATACTGAAGATATGCTAGAAGGTATAAGAGATAAAGTACTAATAGAGGATACCTGTGATACCATGGATCTAATGGCACCAACATCAAACGGAGTAAGACAGCATTGGTAAGTATCATATTCTTAAAATTTGAGGTATACTGATTAAAAATATCCACAATAAATATGCTTTCTAGGTTCACAAATAATTGCTTTAATGGGATTGATTTGAAAACAAAACCATTCTGTGATGTATTATTTTCTGGTCAATTCGCCCCTATTTTAAATGCAGATAATACGGTGCCTCTTTTAGCCAGCGATAATCATATTTCTGCGGGTAAAATTATGCAAAGGGATATACAAACACATCCATCTGAAATTCAACCATCTATACCTCCCCCACCAACAAATCCATCACTTACACAACCAGTACAAACGGAAACAGATATGCGTTTGCATTTTAGCCACACAGAAGCACCTGCCATACACAATGAACCATGTTTGAGTCATGACCAGCAAGTCCCACAACCTCTGTCAACTCATTCGCTGAGTGAGCAACAAATCATACAAGTGCAGCATATTAAACTTGAAGAAACACCACCTCCGCCTATAAATGACATTCCCTATCAAAATCCTGAGGAAACGTTGAGCGGCAATGAACAGGATGAATTCGAGCAACTTCATCATCATGGTGAAGATACCGGTGATGAGGAATATAATTCTCAAACGGAATTCGATCAGCAAAAAAGTAAAAATTTTCTACTTCAACCAAAAACAGAAGACTGCGACGAAAGTGTTCTCGATGACAACGGCGAAGAGATCTTTTCCGAAAATGAGGAAAACAATGAGGATGGTAAACGTAAACGTTTCGTATGCAATAAATGTCAACGCATTTTTAACTCGTGCAATGCGCTTAAATATCATCATCGCACGCATTCAGGTCTAAGACCTCATCAATGTGAGATTTGTGACAAATCTTTCTTTGCCATTGGTGCCTTAAAAGCTCACACCCGTACTCATACCGGCGACAAACCATTCGAATGTAAACATTGTGACAAGAAATTTCGTCAATGGGGCGATCTTAAATACCACACCATTTCCATACACAGTACCGAAAAAAATCATCAATGCGAATTTTGTGGCAAAGCCTTCTCCCGCAAATATTCACTTGTAGTGCATTTACGCATACACACCAGCGAACGAAATTACAAGTGTGAATTCTGTACGAAAACGTTTCGTGCTAGTACCTATTTGCAAAATCATCGCCATCTAAAACATCATCATTCAGTGAGAACGAAGGGGGGGGGACGGGACGAGGTCTAAGCCCAATACATAAACATGATTGACACAAACTAAAAATATTAAAAACATTCTCAATATTCTTCTTATTTAATTTTCAGGTGAAAAGCCTTACGAATGTGATGTTTGTTCAAAGAAATTTCGTATTTCTGGTGATTTGCGCCGTCACCAGCGTATTCACGAGCGTAAAAAACAAAAGCAAGAATTATTAAAGAAAGAAAAAGCTGCCGATGTTAAATAAATCCTTCTCCCTTTTGTAGTCATTATTTTTTTTAAGAATTTTCATCTGAAGTTTTAATTTATTATTTTAAACAGATAAGCAAACAAAGCAAAACTAGTATTATAATATTGATAGTTATGTATGTATGTATGTATGTGGTAAGCATTAATGAATTTCAAATTGTAGTCAAATAATTATTTAGGAATTTTATACATTTAATTGAAGAAAAAAAAGAAAAAAATATATATATATTATATTATGAATTATATATATATATATTTAAAAAAATATAAAAATATATAAAAAGAATAAGAATGGAAATAAGAAAATTCGAAAATATTTAAAGTTGTTTATTAGAAAACAAAAAAAATTTTTTTATTAACGCAGATGAAAACATTTATTTTATTCCGTATGGATAACATGAATTTCTGATTAAATGATTGTATTATATTTATTTCATTACTACATTCGATTACTATTATTATTAATATTTTTTTTTGAAACAAACGAGAATTATAAATTGTTCATGAAGTTAATTTGCGATAAATTACAACATTTAGCTTATAAAAATAATAATCATAAATGTTTCGTAAGTATTGTTTAATGTTAAATTATTTGAATATTTAATATGAGTTTTAAAGTGATACAAACCTGATAGACGAAATAGCAGCGACTAAATTTCAATTCAATTTCTTACCATCATCTCATCAACTTAGTCATTAGGCTTGGTTTATTTATTATATTCAAGCATGTACTCACTACATTGATGGCAAAAATTTGTTTGTGAACAAAAAGTCAGCAAAAGTCTTTATATTTTCTTTTATAAACTAAAGAACTCAGCTTTTTCAATCTTTCTTTGCAGTGAATGAAGATATCATAAAAATTATTCACCATATACAGGAGTAGCAGGCAGCAGACTTGGCGCTTCCTGATAATCACACCAAAAATGTCATCATAGACTAGTAGGTAGTGTTTTGGCTTATGAGACGTAAGGCAAAAACGGAAAAAGTCTTTGCTAGCGTTTAACTTTAAACTGTCAAAGAAGTTGTTTAATACAAAATCTTATCTTATACAGCGCCCAATGCGAACAACTCAATTCGCAAATTGCAAAAATAATGAATTCCGTTTTATGGCTGGCTCCCTTATACACGTAAGTTTTTTTATTTTTTATTTTAATACCAACATTTTGAAGGTGATGCCTAATCATGCAATGCATTGTGTTGGATCATTGGACAAGTAGTTACAAGAATGATGGTGTAGTGGGCGACAACTGACCATAGATTCAAATAAATAAAACACAAGATTCAAATTTTTTTTTTGGATTTTTTTCGCTATTGCAGAGCTTCCTTTATTTGCCACTTGTAAACTTAATATTATGTAACAATGTAGATGAGTTTTTTTTATTTTTCCATTTGTATTTATATTATTTGTTTTTTTTTCTTTTACAATTATAGTGATAGTGGTTTTTTTTATATATGATATATATTATATTCATTTGGTTTTGTTATTTTTTTTTTTAAGAATTTATCATATATTATTTAACTTAAAAAATACAATTTTACTTTGTTTTTTATTTTTTTTTTATTTTCTTTTGTTTGTTATTATTATTTTTATTATAGTAATAAGTTATTATGTATTATTAACATATATTTGTTTTCTGTTTTTTTTTTTATATTCAGGTCAATGGAAAATTCAATGGTTTTTTTTTTTTATTTCTTGTATTTTACTTCTGGTTTTGTATTTTTCACAGAAATTATTCTTTAAGAGAAAATCTAACAGAATGTTGAAACCGAAAATTGAATTGTTGTTGTAAAACATACATACAAGGTTATTTTCATTACTTTTCTTATTTATTTATTAATTTATTATATTCTTTTTATTTTATTTTTTTTTTAAATATTAAAAATAAATTTAAATGTTTATTCTTTGTTTTTAATGATAAAATAATTTTTGTTTACATATTTTATTTTTCTTTTCTTTTAATATGTTTTAATGATGATTAGATGATATAAAATGTTGTTGTTGTTTTTTATTTTAATTTTTATTTTAACGCCTTTTACCTTGTTTTCTTTCAAAAGGGAGAGAGAGGATTAGGTAGATATACAACCAAAAAAAAAACAAAAAATATTTAAAAATAGTTTGGATTAAAATCAAGAATTGTCCAGGCTAAAATGGCTATTTTAGAATATCGGATAATTGAGTTGTTTATTTATTTTCATTGATTTCAATTTCTTTTCGTTTGGTTTTTGGTATTTTTTTTTTTACTTTTTATTTTGTAGTTTTTGTTTTTTTTTTTTTTTTTTTGGCAAGAAATTCAAGTTATTTTACTTTTTTTTTTGTTTTATTTATAATTTTGCATTCAATTTTTTTTTTATTTATTTCTGAAAATCAATTGGGCTTTGTTTTTCACACAAAAAATTTTTTTCCATACGGTTTTGCTTGTTTTACATAAATAATGTGTGCAAATAATTGGGAATATAGTTTTTTATTTTATTTTTTATTTGTTTTTTTTTTGTTTAATTTTTGCTTTAATATTGTTGTAAGTTTTCGTACAATTGTTTTGAATAATATATATTGTGTATTGTTTTATTTTCTTAAAAAAAAATATATGTATTGTTAAAGGTGATTAATTAATTAATTTCTATATAGTTTTGTTGTTTTCAAATCTTTATTTTTTTATTTTTTGTGGAGAGGGGGGGGGGTAGGTTTGTTTATTTCATTTTTAACATAAAACTTTTGTATTTGTAGGTATTCAAATACTGTGATCTGTTTTTTTCAATCTATTACAGATTTGTTTTTGCACTTCCTTTTATAAAGCTGTTTAAACTTAAAGCGGTATGTAAGAGAACCTAATAAAAAAACAGAATTAGAGAAAAAAAAATGCTGTTTTCCAATATTAAGTAATTTCGTAAGTGCTTTATTCGGTTTGAAAAAAAATCGGATTTTTTTAGTTTTACAATTTTTTTTATTCCTTTTTACTTGTTTTGATGAATAAAATGACATTGATTTCAATTTTTATTTTATTTTATTTTATTTTCAGTATATGTGTGTATATGTATGCTTTATTTTCTTTGTTGGTTTTCACAAATATTTACAACTACTTACGCTGGAATAATAAATGCAACAAAATGTCTTTCTAAGCAAACACCACTCATAGCTCCGTAGGTAACTGTTGATTTTCTTTAATTTCAATTTAAACACTTAAACAACAAATAAAACTTTTATTTTTTATTTTTCTCTTCTCAATATTGAAATCTCTTTTTGCGGTTCTTAAAACTGAAGGTTTATTATTACAAATGGCTCATGAAATTAACATGAAATTACTACTCCATTCATTATAGCAAACAATTTAAAATTTCTAGCAATATTTCTTCAAATATTTAGATTGTATTGTGGAATTTTTATAAATCTCAATAACAGGTATCATAAGAATGATATTTTTGATAGATACATACATATTTATAAAATATAAAAGAATACAATACAAATTAACAAGCGTTGAAATTGGTAATATTGAAATATTTCCAAGACAAATAGAAAATTATGTGAATTATGGAATTCCAAAAGATAAACATTTTCGGCTTTATTTGAAAAAAAAAAACAAAAAAAAAATAGAAAAAGTTAAAATGGTATTTAAATTAAAATTTTATTAATATTAATAAAGAAAAAATGTGTTTGCTGAAAAGGACATTCATTTCGTTCATTTATTATTGAAGATTATTTTACAAAAGGTTTTCATATCCTTTTGTGGTTTTTCGGTTTTTATTTTTATTTTATTTTTTTTATTATTTAATAAGAATATTGTATGTTTGTATGTTTGTCGTATGAATGCATGTATGTATTTGTATATGGTTTTAGTTTATTGTTTTTGTTTAAATTTCATTATTGAATTTTTAATATTATCATATTGTTGTTGTTGTTATTGTGGTTGTGATTTTGGTTATAGATTTTCTGTTGTTCTTCTCTTTCTTGTAAATTATTATTTCGGATCTTTCGGTTTTCTTCTCTTCTTCTTCTGGTTTGTTCTTTGTTATATATAATGTATCTATATATATATATATAATGTATTATAATATTATATTATATATATATATATATATAATGTATGTATGTATGTAGATATATGTATATATATATTAGTGAAAAAATATGTTGTCATTTTGTATTTATTTTCTTTTTAATTCATTTATTTATTTTATTTACTTTTTGTTTTTTTTAATTGTTGTTCTGTTTTGAGCGTATAAAACAAATGAAGTATGAGCTATTTTTTTCCCTTTTTGTTTTTGTTTATAATTTTGTTTTAGTTTCATTATTACATCATATGTGTTTTGTATGTATGTATGTATGTATGCATGTATTTTCTGTATATATATATATATATATGTATGTATATATTAAATGAAGTATTTGTATTATTATTATTATTAGAATTATTGTTCGAATTATTTTTCGTTTAATTATTTTTATTGATTTATTTTTGTTATTACTTAGGTTTTAATCATATTTCCTTGTTCCGTTAAATATCGGTTGGTTATTTGGTTGTCGACTGTCTAATGATTGGTTGGTTGGTTGGTTAGTTGGTTTTTTTTAAATTTTTTTTAAATCTTTTCGCTTTTCTATGTTTTTTTTTTATTTTTATTACCTTTAGTTTCATATACAACATGTTTTATTTTATTTTATTTTATTTTATTTTGTATATGTAGTATACTACAATATATTATTTTATTATTTATTTATTTTTTTATTATTATTTTGTTTTCTGTTTTCTTTATATATATTTGAGTAGAGGTGTTTGGTTTTCTTAAAAAATTTTAAAATTTTCTTTTTCTCTTAAATTTTTGTTTTCTATTGAAATATATTTTATTTGTTTAAACTTCTTTAACCATGTTGATGCAGTAGTTTTGTTTTGTTTTTTTTTTTTTTGTTTTTTTTTTTGTTATTTTTTCATTTGAATTTCTTTACAATTATTTAAAAAGTTTTCTTTTTTTTAATTCATTATTTTGAACGTTTTTTGATATTTCTGTTTGTATCTTTAATTCATTTCTTTCCTTTTTACTTTTCTAAAAAAAAAATATTCTTTCTTTACTATTAGAACTCTGTTAAATGAAATAAAATTGTTTTTAATAAACAAAAAAGAAAAAAGAAAGGGATGTCATTAAGAAAAATGCAAATTATTTGAGATCAACATAAAATTGCTGCCAATAAATTGTTACATAGAAATGAAACACTTTCATTTTATTTCACATGCAATTTTTTCAAAACACAAATCAATTGATAATTTTCATCAGTCTCCAATTATATTAGAAATACATTCAATATATTCAGATATAATACAATACAATATAAATATAAATTATTGTTTTAACATTTAATTACACATTTTTAATTTGTTATTAAATTTGTCCAATAAAAAAAGAATTTAATAAATTCTATTCCAGCAATTGAGTTACTATTCTTATTTAGCATTTAACTCTTATATAATTCGAGAATGTTTCTTTAATGGTTGGATTATAAATGGCAATTGAACTTCATCCTTTCAAATTCAGAATGTATAAAAAAAAGTTTTAGTTTTCAGTTGCCATCTATCTGTATTGCCAATTTATACCATTTTTGGCAATTCAATTGTAATACGGTTACCGATCATAATGGAGCTTTAAACTCACAGTTTACTGACAGTTTTCATTCTAAATATTTAAAAGAAATGTATGTATGAATATAGATCTTTTAGAACCCGATTAATACAATATAGTTTTTGAAAATTTCAACCAAATTCTCTTGTACTGTTATGTGATTTTGAAGAATATTTATTTTTGATCATTTTCAATTGAAAAAGTTTCTTCTTTCGCTTTTGGTTTTTTTGCTTTCTCCTTTGCTTTCAATGACAACATTCACTCATATTCACAATACTCCGGTAATTTTATGTCTTTATAACAAAGTTTTAAACCAAATGACACAAAATTTCTGTTAATATTTTTCATTTTATGCCAGAAACTAACCATCTAGTGCCTAATATATGAAATTTAAAATGTTCAAGAACGCCACACGTAATTATGCTTTAACTCTGTAACATGATCAGTACATTGTTTAAACAAATAATAGAAATAAAATATTAAATTGCATTAAATATCAGCACCTAGTGAGTCACATTGTATTAATGTTAAATCCTAATCGTATCTATCGAACACTCAGGCTATGTTTTTCAATATTTGAAGGATTCAAAAAAAAAAAAAAACAACATGATTAGATTATAATTTTAAAGGCTTCAAATCAATCGAATTGATTCATTTTAAACATTCATTGTAGTTTAAACACGCAATGTTTTGAAACTCCTTATAAATAATTTCTGCAAAAATAATGGCGAAACATCCCCTGCTTGCTATTAATTGTTAAACTATTGTAAATAATAAAATAAATATACTCATGCGTCTGTGTGTGGTTGATTGCAAATGATATTTTAGCCATGATTTATGATCAATAATAATATATTCATTATTACGAATACAAACATCAAACATTATGCTTAAAATTTACATGACAAAAGTTTCGGTTTCAGTTATTTTTGTTCTCTTGTTTATTATTTTTATTTTTATTTTGTTTTGTTTTGTTTTTTTTTTTTGTTTTTTTGCTTTTCATACTTATTTCATACATTTTAGTTTCTATTTTCATTTTAAATTTTTGTTTTTTTTTTTGTTTTTGTTTTGAAAAATATTAAACATCATTTGTTTTGTTGTTTTACTTTTGTTGTTGTGGGTCCTTAATGTAGTTATAAGAGACACAATATTAAAATCCAAATTATTCACATGTTAAATTATTATACTACTAGTAAAATTAAATTTGTTTTGTTGTTTTTTTTTGTTGTTTTTTTTTCCATAATTATTTATTTATATATCGTATAATTATATTTATTATAATATAAAAAAAAAAAAACAGAACCTGTAATATAGTATGTAATTATTATTAATAATTATAATGATATCCTTTTTTTCATTTTGTTTGTTGGTTTATCGGTTTATCGGTTTGTTGTTGTTACCATTATCATATTCGAAATATTACGTAGTAATATTATGATTATATTGTATTCAATTGATTTCTCTTTCACTTTCACACTCATTTATCATTATTTTCTTTTTTAATTTTTTTGTTGTTCTTATATTTTTAATATAAACAAATATTTGTAAAGAGTTATAGAAGATATATGCAAGTATGTGTGTGAGGAGTGAGTAGGAATTTTTTTTGTTAATTTCTGGCAAAATAAGAATACATATAAACTAGGTAAAGAGAGTTTAATGGTAGGATGAATAGAGAGAGAAAGAGAGAGAGAGATAGAGAGTAATCGAAGATCTTCACTATTTAAACGAAAATTTTCAAAGTTTAACAGTGCTACGGATCAAAAACAAAAAAAAAATAAACAAAACAAATAAATCAGTACAATAGCCAACAAATGGAAAACTATGATATACAACTACTTAAGCCCCCAGTCGGATCAAGGATCAAGTAATTTACAACGGTTTTCATCTTGTAATACTTTTCGGCAGCAAACTATAATCACTTGTTGTTAGAGTTGCTGATGCAGTTGCTCCTCTTGATGGAAACTTAGTGGCTTTCATTGTTGCGATGATATTCTTGTTGCTTGTGAAAGGATTGCGTCTGTTGTTATTGTTGCTATTGTTGTTGTTTATGGTGGTGATAGTAGTAGTAGTAGTGGTAGTGGTAGTAGTAGGGGTGGTAGTGGTGGTGATATTGATGCTTGTGGCTGTGGTATTGATGGTATTGTGGTACTTGTCCAAGGTAATAAATATAGAATTATTCTTTTTGTTCTTTTTGTTGTTGTTGTTGTTGTTGTTGGTTTTGTTGTGGTTGAATAATTTAGTTCTGTTTGATTTGGCGCTACATTACAAACTAACCTGCTGCATTTTATCAAAATCTAAACATGGCCTGTGCGGTCTCTGTAGCCGCTGTGAATTGTGTTGTGTGCGCATGGGTCGGCGTCTAGGTGATATTGCACAATGGAAGAGTTTCGCCGGTGGACTAACCGATCTTACCTCAACATCGAGACCAGTCGTGGAGGCAGGACTACTGCGCGAACTATTAAAATGAAAATTATGCTTGGCTTGGGGTTGATAAATATGATGGCTACTCGTCGAGTTGCTCATCTTCATTTTTATAATGCTGCTGGCTGTGCCCTCATCATTTTCGGTGTTTTCATCCTCGGTGCCCATGGCACAGGATGTATCGCCGTTATTGCCACCAACATTATTACCTCCTTCTCCACCGTTTTCATCATTAACACTATTATCACATAACTTAATATTTTCAATACCGCAACGTGCCTCTTGTAAAATGAGTGGCGTAGTCGAGCGATACATGTGGCTACGATTTGGCTTGAAAGCCTCCAAAGGCGGTGATGTGCGAAAGTTGACAGGCGTCAAAATTGGTTCCAAAAAATTTCGTAACTATCAACGAAAGGCATAAACAAATGTTTTTATGATAAATAAAATAATATTACAACAATGAGACTTACATCATCATCTGAGCTGTGCGCCAATGAGCGCTTACGATTTTCGACCAATGTTGAACTGGACCTTTTTAATGTTGCTGCTACTTCACCCTGCAACTCATCGGGATCAAGTGATGACGATCCACGTTCTGATATTAGAGATGATGTGCCACGTACTGTCAATACATTACTGGCAGCAGCTTCTGCAGCTGCCACCGATGAAGGTCCATTTATAACCTCTAGTTCTTCTTCGGAACTATGCTGATCGTACTGTAGGTGGGATTTACACATCATCGCAGAAGATTCTGATGAACAAATTGCATCGGTTGGAGATTTCGCATCGGTGTAGGAACTAAAACCTGAAATTTGTATACAAAAAATACCAGCTATTTTAAATATTTCTAAACAAACATCGAAACATTAACACTAAGACATGAACTTTTCACGATTGTTCATCTTTACAAATTTCAACAGCATTAAACTCTTTACTGATCAAAATAAATAAATAAATAAATAAATAAAATCACAAAATTCCATTTCAATTAAGGATAAGGACACTCTCGATCATGTCATCTTTCAAAAGTAAAAACTGAGTTGTAAACGATTTTATACAAAACTAAGGTTTTTGCATACAATTCCTGGCTTAATAACCCAATCTAGAATGCATGGATTCTGTGTTCAAGTTCGAACAATACTGAGAACAGGCATATGGAAAACAGTAAAAAAAATCTTGTCTTTCTATATCTAGAATGATAGAATCGAATGGCTAACTTATAATATAAGTATGCCGCTCAAAGTATGCAATGATTTTTAAAATAAAAAATTTTTAATGAAAAAAAAGAAAAAAAACGAAGCAATTTTGTTTTGTTTTTTAAGTTTTTACTCACTAGTTTCCATATCCAACTCTAAATAACGATGATGTTCAGTAGCCACCACATCTAAGATGTCGACATCAGATTCAATACCAGAGTCATTTGATTCGCCCTAAAACACAAGGAGATAAACACACACAGATAAACACTTAGTAAATGTATATGTACATCCAAAAAATATGTTGTTGTTTTAATTCTTTAATTAATTAAAAATATTTTTTTTCTCTCTTGAATTTAGTGAAAATAATTTTTGATTTATTTTTCGTTTTCGTTTTTTTTTTATTGAAATTGCAGCACAACCTTTTTCTTAAAAAAATTTTTTGCCGTCTGATGATGATGATGATTATATACGAGCTTTTGTTGTTTTTCTTGTTGCAACAAATTTAAATGTTGTTGTAGTTGTTGTTGTTGCTGTTGCTGTTGCTGGTTTTCTTTGATTTGTTGTTGTGGTAATTGATGATTTTGCTTCTGTCTAATAAACTTTATCATTATTTTCTTGCCAAAAACACTTCAAAACTTAAACACTTTCTTTCACAATACTTTTTAACAAAAAAAAATTATTTTTTTTACTATTTTTTTTTTATTCATTTGGTTTTGCTGGAATATGATGACAGTTTCTGTGAGATTTAAATTTAAATTCTCTCTCTAAAAAGAAAAACAAACGAAAAAAACCAAAAAAATATTTAAGAAAATAACGGAAGATATATTTTATTCAACTTCATATTATTCGGCTTTTGCGTATACGAGAGAGTAAATCATAGAAATACCAGACACTTCTTTTTGTCTATCATACATTTTCTATGTCTAACAGTCAATCTATCTGTCTGTCTGTCTGTCTGTCTCAACGTCTGTCTATGTTTTTGACTATTTGTCTGTCTGTCTATTTATTATACACTGTGAGTAAATTTTGCAAATGTGATTGTGACGATTTGTATATGTATTCAGCCTGTAACTGTGTATCTTTATGTTATTTATCTATGTATGCATGTATGCCTGAGCATGTGAGTGAGTTATGATTTGCGGAAAATATAAAATTATCACCAGCCGGAGTAAAAGCCCGAACCGAAAATAATAGTGGATACACAGCGGCAACACGAATACAATGACAATGACAACGACAACGACATCGACACCGAGACGTCGGCAACGACGACGACAACAATGATTCACACACATACACACATACACATACACTTACTTTTCTACACACAAACTTTTTAACAACATTATCACAGCGATAATGACGACAATGATAATGATGATGGTGGAGATGATGATGATGATGATGATGATGATGATTATCACTACTATTACGTTTTATATTATATTTTTATAGGAGAAGAAGTAAAACACAAAAATAACAACGAAAATAGGAAAATAATAGAATAAAAACTAACAAATATGCTTGCAAATATACAGGCAGTTAGAAACGGTACAACGATACGATGCGAAACACTACGCAGTCACGGCAGCCTGCAACATAAACGCAAGCACACGTACAAATAAATACACACATAAAATACTCACATACATACACATTCATATGTATGGATATGTATGTGAAACAAAGTTGCCATTTGTTTATACTTTTCATCACCAAAAGAAAAAAAAAATGTAGCACTTTATTTAAACATTATATTTTTGAATCCATATTTTATTGGGCACTGAATTTTATGGACTGAATGAAAAAGTAATCAAGAGATTAAATTTTTAAGATTTCGACGTCGACTATTACTGTATGCCCGTGTTAATTGTGAATACAGTTGCAAAATGTTCCTTAAACAGCAGTGGAATAGAGCACAGAGCTTCTCATTTCATTAAAGTATCTGGAAGATTATTAATTATTGCCAGAAATGCTAGGGCGTGATAAGCTCTGAATAATCTGAATATAAGAGTCCAGTGGAATCTATACTGTACAAAATTTACGTAATTTTTTTAATACATCTGATCTCTTTGAGATTTACTCAACAAAAAACCAATTGGATCATTCGACAAAGTATTCCGCGAACAAATAATCTCACTTATCACTAAGAGCGGAATATCCTAAGGACAAATTCACTTTCTTCTCACTAAGAGCGGAAAATATTTAAGAGTAGTAGTTAATAATTTTCATTTGTTGCAAATGAGTTAACAGACAGTTAAAATCCATACCTGGATGTTCCTCAATAACCTCAATCATTCGCAGAATTAAGGCACGCACTTCTATCAAGTAATGTAATATTTCACTGATTCCTAAGTGGTCTAATAAAATAAGAGGAGGATTACTTATATATTAGTAGATTAACCCGTTCCGCGACGGCGCACGTATACTATACTTTGCAACTATTTACGAGAGCGCAACTGACCATCATACATCGCCGTCATACTTCGCAAAAACGCAAGTGAATATATAAATGACTACCGGCACCAGCCTCTGTGGACCAATAAGCAACTGTCATCTTCACAAGACGCCAGCTGCTGTGTTGCACCAACTGACTGCCGTATACACACGACATACGTCGCGAAAGAGTTAAACCTTTCTCCTAGTGAATCGCTCAAGACAAAAGAGAAGGATTTTGTTCAAATATATGAAACTTGTCTAGACTTTTGCATTTTTTTTTGCTGTTAATGTAAGCCCTCTGGGTCTATTCTGATCTCACATCCTACATATTTAGCTAGTTTCAACGCAATGAGTAGGAACAACCTCTAAGTGCTATACGTGTCACTTGAATATTTTACATCGCAAATGAAAGAGTTTCTAAATGTAAATTTTAAAAGAATAACTTTTTTTACGGTATCCTGGCAACACTGAATGAAAATACGAAATTTAATAGATGGGGCAGCAAAAATCTGTAAGCAACCAGCTACGAAAAACCGGGGCGGCTTAACGAAAAACTAAAAAAAAGGGAAAAATATGTAATAAAATAATAAGAAAAAGAAAACACACGACGAATACGAGATATTTTCTACTATACATCGTTTTTATCGTAGACAACGTCGTAGTGAATTTTTCACACATACACACGCACACACACGCACATATAAGTTTTTTCTTCGTTTTCCTTTTTTTTATTATTATTATTATTTTTTTTTCTACATGCATACAATATTTATTATTTTTATTTTTATTTTTATTTTATTTTATTTCAGTTTCCTTTTTTCCTTTTTTTGCTATTTGTGTTGTTGTTGTCGTTGTTGTTAGTGTTGGTGTTCGTGTTGGTGTTGTAGTAGTC
This sequence comes from Sarcophaga bullata, assembly GCA_005959815.1. Taxonomy (NCBI): domain Eukaryota; kingdom Metazoa; phylum Arthropoda; class Insecta; order Diptera; family Sarcophagidae; genus Sarcophaga; species Sarcophaga bullata. The sequence continues at coordinate 56,441 of QOCX01000100.1, forward strand.
CCCCGTCCTTTGTGTATGCAGCTTCAGATCACCTTTGCCGTAAGATACTGTACTGAGAATTATCGATTTTCTTACTTGGCAGTCAAAAAATTTTTGCAAAAAAAAAATGAAAAATTTCAATGAAAATAATAAAAATAAAAACCAAAAAGTACAAAAAAAAAAAACAATAATAGAATAAGAAAAGAAAGAATGTCTGTTTTTAGCAAAGTATACAAAATTTTTTAAATAAAACTGAACGAAAAGAGAAAAAAACAATTTTGTGTCTTAAAAGTGACGATTTGTTTTAAGACAAGAAATTACCGTAATTGTTTAAACTAAACGGCAGTTTTTCATGTTTTTTTTTGTGTTATTCAGTTTTCTTTTATTCAAATTCGAATATTTTCATTATTTTCTCATTTTTGTTTCATTTCACTTCAACTAGTTTGAATAATTTTTAAAAAATTTATTTCATTTTGTCGTTTAAACTTTAGAAACTTTTCTTATTTCCTTTCTTTTTTTTTTCTTCAAGAATCCAGACACAGACCAACACACGCACTCGAATTTTTCGGTATCAAAAAAATTACTACAAAATCATTTCGCCTGTCACCGGCAAGCGCTACATACAAACTAATGTCGCTCTCTGTGCAATGGTATCCTGTACGAATATCTCTCTCTCTCTCACTCTCTCTTTCTCTGTCCCTTCATACATTTGTTGATAACAACAAATACAAAAACATTAAACCACCACCACTACTATTGCAAAACAATAAGAAAATTGAGATTGAAAGAGAGGATTTTTGTAAATAATAATGAGAAATAGAAAAAAAGTATCCAAATAATGCTATACACCGGCAAATTTTCGTTATTGGAATGAATGGGTCTAATAAAACAAATTCGATAACTTCTCTTTTCTCGAATCAGTTAATGCCTATTCCAATTGTGTAACTTAACTAGCTTTGTGATGACCAATTAAGTAACTCAATATATTGCAGAGCTAACTTAAACACAGCATTTCAATTGTCAAAGTTCCGTTATCTATTAATTTGTAATCAATCCAGACACAGGTTCATAAAACTAAAGTTATTCAGATAACAGTATCACCTCAAAAATACACTGGAAAAAAATATTTTATACTTCATACAAAAGCCAAATAAAATAAAAAGAAAAAATTGGCTTTAACACCCGTTATTTTCGCTTTATAAATACGCCTATACTAAAAACACAAAAAGAAGGAAGACATACAACTACAGTTATGTATGTATGTATATGCATACCTACATATGTATGTAAGTATGTACGCATAGTCGTATATCCTTTCATATTTCATTGTCGGTTCATTACGATAAACACTCACAAAACCAAACACACAATACAAACAAAATTGGTGTGGGTTTTTTATATTTGAATATGGATTGTTTGTTAAACTCACGTTTAATTCAAATACTCGTTCACGTACGTACTCATCGTACTCATTCAGCGAAATTATGCGCAGACTCCCTAAATGTCGGCAACACATAACTAAGAGAATAAGCGCCAAAATAAAATAACAGCAAAAAATGCTTATTGTTGTAATCGTATGTACACATACATGTACATATACACATGTGTATGTGAACAGGAAACAGAAAATGAAATCCAAAATAGAAAAGACGTAAAAAAGAAATGAAAAGTAAGAAGAAAAAAAAACACCATTAAATAGAGTTCTCTCGCGTTTATTCGTTTGTCAATTATGTATCATGAGCACAATCGCATTCGCCATCTCCATCTCCATCTTCCGATGTATCACATGTGTGTGTAATAACAAATACACACAGAGAGAAACAGAGAGAGAGGGAGAGAGAGAGAGAGAGCGTGTGTGGGTTGATGTTTTTTCTTTAGTTTTGTTTCTCATGTCGTATTATATATTAAAATTTGTACATTCTATGGCATTATATACGCAATTCGATACGTCTAAAGATACTCAATGAAAAGCTGGTTCATTTTTAAAATGCCTTGAATGAGTATTTTTCCAATTTAACTTCACAAGGTTAACAAAAGTTGCACGAAATTTTTCTACATTAAAGAACGACCTTCATTGATTGATGCTTTTACAACAAAAAAAAATACAAAAAGGGAAAAAGAAATTTTTATGAATTTTAATAGCATTTACGTCCAAAAGCTGTACGTTAAAAGAACTCCAAGAAATAGAGCAACAGCGCATGTGTAAACGTCCATTTTCGTACAATTCATCTCCGTTCGGACATAATTGGAAGAATCTATTTCTACAAGCTTCTGTTAAGGCTTATTTTACTGCAACAAATTTATTCGCAATGAAAAGGAACCAGAACAGTTGAAGAAGAAGCTTTCATTGAAGCTTCAGACTTGGTTTAGTCGCAAGAGAATATTGTTCCTGTACTATTATCTGGGGACTGCAGCTTGTGATTAAGTACTTCATTTAATCGACCCTGATGTTACCACGAAATGTCCGAGTTAGAAATTTGGCTAATAGAGCAAACACCTCATAGCGTATACAACCCTATTCGTTGCATAGCCAGAATGTAAGCCCCGACAAGGATAGGGCATATTAAATTGTTGCATTTTCAGTCAGTCCATTGTTAAGATGCAGCAATTTTGAAACTGTAAATGAATGATTTCACTGCACCATAGAATTGTATTCCTTAAATTCGATCGATTTCTTAATAGATTCTTCTTTAAGCGAAACGACTTTTTCTCTTAACCATTAGAAAAAGAAAATAGAAATTTTATTACTTCTTTTCTAAACCTGAAGCACTAAAAATAAACGCTACAACATGCTTAAGAACACTACTACTACACCACGCTAACACAATCAAAAGTTTAGAATAGAAACATACGGCGTCTTAAGATATTCTCAAACTTCTTAAAAAAAAAAAAAAATAAACACATACACACACACACCTTTAGAAGAAACAAAAAAAAACAAAAAAAAAACAGCCAAAACCAAATAACCTATTGCAATCATTTAAAGTAAAAAATCAAATTTATACGTCATTTCTCTCAGATATTTTTCCTTTTTTTTTTTGTAGTTACTCTACTCACTGTAAATATTGGTCTCCAATAATTGCAACTTCTCTAACCAGTTTACTTTCTCCCTCTCTGACTCTGTAACAATGTTAACCAGTAACTCTCTGTGACAAGATACATTTACTCTCTTTGCATAAACATGCGCTTTAATGTTTACGTTAAACATACAACAATAAAATAACAAGGAGAAAACAAAAATGACAAAAACAAGAGCCATGCAAGCGTGGGTGTGCAATATATTAAAGGTATGGACAGACAGACAGACACACAAAAAAGAACAGACGTACGAATGGCCGAACCTACACCGTATATTTTTTTGTAAATTTCAATTGAAAATACCATTAAAGAGCAAATGCTGTTCTGTCGGCGAGAAGAGAGAGAGAGACAACGAACAAACAATAGTAGGAAATCGCACACAGATGAAGAATAAATTGATTGGATGGATTTCCCTTTAACGAAAACAAAACAGCAAAGCAAAAAAAAAGAACTTTTATTACTCTCTTTACATGTTTTTCTTTTACTTCTTTTCTTTTCTTTTGACAATTTTTGTTACCGTGTTTCTAATATTATGTGCAAAAAGCGTTCCTTAGCTTATACACACAAACATGTACTATATCGTGTATGCTGATGTGTAAAGGAATAGTGGGTGCATGTACGTATATATGCATGTGTGTAAATGTGTGTCTGGCTATAGTAAATATTTAAAAGGTATTATGTCGCGTGTTGTTGCCTAGTAAATAACGTTAAACGACGAGGACTATGACTACGACGACAATGATAGCGATGGCGATGGCGATGGCGATGGCGATTACAGCGGTTGGAGATTGCCAGCGATTGTGAGTGGGTAAGCCAAGTTAAGCTTCGATGTTTATGATTTTTCAATTTTTCGTTGTTGTCGCTGTTGTAGTGATTGTGTTGTTATTGCCTTTCTTTTACCTTTTTTTTGTGATTTTCTTTCTTATTCTTTAATTCGAAAGCAGGCGCACTATATAAACAACATTGTGCTGTTGTAGTTGTTTTTGTTGTTGTTGTTATTGTTGGTGTGTTTATTTTATTTCCTTCTTTTTTCTATCGGCTATGTACATACCATAGTTGTTGTTTTCTGTTTTTTATTTTTTGTTTTGTTTGTTTTACTTTTTCTATTCAACTAAGAGCGTCTTTATTTTCTGTTTTCTTCTTTTTTCAAGTCTATTGAAAAGGATTTTATTTTAGTATCAGAGATTATCAGAGAGTGAGGGTATGTATATGTATGTATGTATGTATGTATGTATATATGTATGTGAAATAAAAGGAGTTTTGTTTTTAGCCACTATATTATTATTTATTATCATTACTGCATGTATTTGTTGTCTGCAACAACTTGAACATGTTAAGACAACAACAATGTTGCTACCATATTAAACTGTTAAAGAACTGTATTGTATGTAATCATTATACCTAATCTTAAAGAACAAGGTGAAACAAATTTTATTAAGCCAACCAAAAATGAAGCATGCAAAGTCGGAGGCCTACAAATCGTTCAGTCAATCATGGACCATAAAATTTCAGTCAAACTCTTAACATTCAACATTTAACGAACCAGAGAAGTGTTCATATTCACAATTTACAATAATTTGAATAATTCTGTGTAATTTCAAATACTATATGCAATCAGGTAGCACTGAAAAATACACACTGCATCATACACATTCACAGACAAAACTGCTAGTGTTCATACGAATTTTTCATTTACGGACGAACAGAACTCCTGCTGAGAAAAATCTACGTTAGCAAGTCGAGTGTTTTAAAATACGTGTGTATATATATGTGTATATATGTGTGTGTGTAGCACAGCCCGGTTGCACGCGTCATACGAATATAAACTTAAGCACACATTTATGCAAACACACGCTCCCACTCTCTCTCTCTCTCTCTCTCTCTTTTGCTCTCTGTCTCCGTAGAACAGTCAAAGAGCGCCTGTGTATGCAATATGCATATTTAAGAGGATAAGTGTGTATGTCCTTTAAATATTTGTGTAGCATGTCTTTATGTCTCCAAACTAAAAATGTATAGAGCACGCAAAGGTAAACATGTTTATGCATATGCATCGAAATACTAAGTATATTGCGTGTTTGTGTATGTGTGTGTATAGGTACGTGTTTATATTCTGATATAAATGTTGTTATTGTTGTTGTTGTAACTTTTAAATAATTACTGTCACCAGCTTTTATACAACAGAGCCGCGAGCTCTCTATTATACGTGGGTGTCACAACATAAACTTCTTAAGTTTCGCACACGTAAAACGTAAGCACAAGACACATTCTCACACATACGCCCCATAACACTTACGCAGAGTGAGTATAAGCTCGTAATGTACGAGTACATGCACTTGAGCAAATATTCTTTGTATTATACCCTACACCAGCAATTATATGTATGTGGTAACGACTTAAAAATACGGTCCATAATCGAATAAGTCATACAGATCAAATCAAATAATCAAAGTACAGTTTGTAATTTCAAAAGCGATTTGTCAGCTTATGGTCCTACTATAAACCCAAGAGTTTTAAGTTATAATCGATTCCTAATTCCGAATATATTTCAAGAGAATACCATTTTTAGTGGCAGAATCTGCTGAAAGACCATATAATTCGCATCGATAAGTGAATCAAAAATTGGTAAAAATTACAGAAAACAGAGTTGCATTTAAATGAGAAGGAATTTATTTTAAACAGATGTTTGGAATACAATTTGTTTAAAATTATTCTACAATTGATGTCAAATTAATAAAATAATAAGTGCAACCTGGTCTAGTGTATCACATTAGTCGAACTTGATTTAATGGAAGTTTTTTTTACTGATTGTTCTAATGCTCTTGGTTGCAAAACTGTAAATGTTTTTACCTAGACAGCCTTTGCAATTGCAACAGCATACGAATACAACTAATTGTTGTATCTCCAAACACTTGTTCAAAATGTTGCCAGATTAATAGTTTACTATCATAATAAAAGGCGAATAATATATAGAATCTGTCATATAAGAAATTAGAAGAGAATGAAACAACATAACCCCGGAATTTTACATCAATCTCGTACAGACGATGCTATTTGAATAGCATCATACCTAGTGTTCAATTAAACGTTCATGCCACTGTAATAAAGTTGCCAGACTAATGAGTTTTTCAAATTGTATTTTTTTTAATTTTGAATTGCCGTTCTTCCCAAAAGAATACAAAGATTTCGTAGCATGATAATGCGTCTGAATTTATCCTTATGACAAATTCATAACTCTTTATGTCACATACATATGGATTACCTTCGACTCCAAAAGAAAATACAACAAAATAACGACTGCCACTGGTCATACTTGAAGGAATATTGAAACTCCACATACAATTTGAAATATTTAATGTTCGGTACTTGCACTTGACAAAATTGCAATTTGAAATGCAATGCAAACAACAATAATTCTGAATTAAAGCCCAGGTAGCATTATGTGGAAACATAATTTCACAAATTTCATATTCAGCACCATCACCATAAAATTAAAAATTAAAGTAAAGCGCAATTGAAAGACCATAGTTTAGGAAGTCAAAAATGGACCCAGTCTTCTAAAAATTGCGTATGAATGAGAGTTTTGATAAATAATTGTATTTACAAGGGTTTTCATCTGGCATCCCAATAGAACTATTATTACATGCTCTCGCATACAGGCATTCATATGTTATGTACATACGCTTATATACGTATTTATGTACATACATACATCGTTATATGTACATACGATGCATGCGTTTATGCATATGTATGTTGATTTCATGTGACTACATGACAGCGACAATATTAGATCAACGGTGCTATTTTTATAACCAGCTATGTATGTCTGTCTATATACTTATGTTCATTTTATATAAATATGTATGTATGGATGTGACTGTGTGTGTATGTATGTTTGTATGTATGTGAATGTAAGTTTAACAGCTATCTGGTTTAGTTATTGACGCTGAATTTGATTGTACATGCCAATTCAGCCAAGTCTTATTGTTTACAAAAACAAAATTGGCCACTCAACATGCTTTACAAAATTACTACTCGTACTCGTAGCCCCAGTCGTAGTTGTATTCACACACACTCACATTCATATTCATTCTTCTACACATGCACACATGCACATGAACTCATGCTACTCTTATTGTCTCGCAGTCGTAGTTGTAGTCGTCGTAGTAGTAATACTACTATTTTGTAGTATTTCTTCATACTCTCTTACAAACATACGTATGTACATGCATAAACATATACGACACGACAAGTACTACTATGGAGAACTGGTGCTGGTACTAGACTAGTACTGCCTGACTGGCTGGTTGACTGCCTGACTACTGCTGCTACATCTGACATTAGACGGCAATTTAATAACAAGACAAAAAAAAAAAACAAAAACTCAACCAGAAACTTATTATAAAAAATGATTGTTTTGTTTTTTATTCATTTTTTGGTTTGGTTTGGTCTCTTGAATAACGTTGTTAAGGTAATAGGAATAGAAACAGTTTAGAAGATATTATAACTTTAAGGAAAATCGTTTAACTGGAGTTTAATCAATGGAAAAATGACACTAGAAATCTGTGACAGAACATAACCTTTGTGCAGAATACAACACAAGTCATAAATTATGCAAAAATACGAGGCGTGTTTCGAATTCAACAATTGGATTTGATCGTGTAGCATCGAGTCAAAATGATTTTCTTAAATTGAATCAAAGAAGTAGCCTCAATAAAAGCCTCAATACAAATTTGTATGCAAGCATGGTGTTTGAAGTCATTATAGTGCGTTGCATTGTGCGCACTTATGCTAGACGCCTTGATCTTAGACATACGGCAAATGAATTCTGTGGAAACAGCCGACAGCAGGTTTCTAGAATGAAAATAATCTAACTGATCTGTCTAAAATAGACATTAGACGTCTTAGTGACCTGGATAATTCTAGAAGTAGAGGAAATGGAAGACTATGATATCAAAATGAGTCATAGGGGAGGAGACCTAATCCCATCCTCTTAGCTTGAAAGCTTGATTTCTGCCTTCTAGCTGTCTAAACTAAATTGTTTTAATAACTTAAAAATAACCATAAGTGAAACGATAATTATTAAAGCCACCATAGTCTAGTTGGTAGTGTGTTGGCTTATTAGGCGTGGGGCCTTAGTTCAGCCCCTAGCTTAGATATCTCGAACAAAACGAAATACGAAAAAAAAATATTTCTTTCGGTAGCTTGCTTCCACCAGACCAAACTATAGGCTTCTAAGCCCTTCTGGTTTGACATTTAAAGGTAGATTTAGCCGAACGTCCAGGTTATAGCAGCAATAAGAACAATTAAACAAACGGAATATACTTTTGGTAAACATTTGCATTATTTTCGTATTCTATAGGCAAACGTACATAGGTTCCGTTACACTCCATGAACGTTCGGCTAATTCTAGCTAATTTTACTAACTCAACCTATCGTAATACAATTGAACATGAATGAAATAAGGCTTAGTAATCTCGCTATTTATTTGGGTTGTAAAGTTTGAAAGACATTGAAGAAAGAAAGTTTGAAAGATAGACATTGAAAATTACGATAACTTTACATTTTTGGTATTCATATTCACATTAGAGCTTGGCTTAAACGACACATTGACTTTTGTAACAGACCAAAGGAATTATAAAGAGGGAATCATTATTAGTTGACACATTATTTCGATAAAGAAGTTACGGTTTGACACTCTTCTAAATTTATTGCATTAGTAAGTGTGGGTCATGAATGAAATTTATCTGTCCCTGTCTATCTGCTGGGTTACGTTGTTACTTACGATATAAATTTGGTTATTACATCCGCTTTTGTGTTATTTGAACATCGTTTGAGGATTTTCTCTTACGCTTTTGTTGTTAATATTCTCGTTGATGTTGTTGTATTTAGATTGTAACAACATATTGATCCCATCCGTTACTTTATAGTATATCTACGTACGTACGTTATTTTGAACAAAAATATTTTTTGTTTTTCTTGGTTTTGGTTTTTTTCTTATTTTATTCCACTCACGCTTACATATTCACTCACTTATTCACTCACGTGTATTGTAATGTGTGTTGTTTTTTTTTTTTCTTTTTAAAATTTATTCACGTAATTCATGCTCACTCAAATCGTGGTATAGAAAGAGTGGCGAGGGAAGTAATGTGTGTGTCCGTCTTTGCCCGGAACTTTTTTTCTTTGCTTTTCACAATTTTAAAGAATCTCTTCAAACAGCCATATCTCTGTAGATACGATATTGTGTTTGTTTGTTGTTATAGGGCTTAAGAATTCTTGAAAATTACAAAAAAATTTCATTTAAAATTTTCCTTTTTTTTAAATTAATTTATTAATTAACACGGGAGGTTTTGTTAGAAAATATTTTTACTCGCATTATTATTGAAATTACTGTGCAAAGCAAAAAAAAAACAAAAACAAACAGACTCATCCATCATAAAGTGATAAATTTATTTTTATTTAAATATTTTATTTTATTTTATTATTATTATTATTATTCTGTGTAATAAATAAAACACAAAAACAAATAAAAAAAAAAACAATGAGAGATGTTGTTTAAACTGCATAATATGTATAGGCAGACAAACAGAAGAAGAAGAAGAAAAAAATAAAATACAATAAAATACTCTACATTATGACTGATTGACTGACTAACTGGCCAGTTGACTGTCTGGCTCACTAACAGAACTTAACGTGACGTGTTGCGCTCTTCGAGAAGCTTTGGAGGCAGCATCAAACACAAAAATCATGTGCAATGAGTACGGAAAACAACGAGACACGAAATGATTTTGCAAATATACCGATATAAACACCAAAAATAAAAACAAAATACGTATAATATTAAACAAATATCAACAACAAAACATATGTACTATAGTCTATAGAGAACAAAAAATTTTTTTTTGGACAGATAAATGGATGTATGATTGGGTTGGTTGATTGTATAGCGAAAATAAAGATGAATGAGCAGCATGAGAACTGTTTAACATTGTTCTTCTTATTGTTGTTGTGTTTATCTTTGTCACAAAAAAAAAAAGAAAACCTCTCAACTGCATAAGTCAACTGAACAGACGAAAATACTCGTACACCGACTGCATAAATAAAATACGCGAGAGAGAAGGAAGGAATTGAAACAATTTCTCAGGGGAGTATACGACGCAAGAATAGCTTAAAGAAACAATGAAAAAGGGTTGCCATTGTTTTTTTTTTCGTTTTTCGGTTATTAGCATTCAAAATCTTAGAGCTATGTTCTTTCAAAATTCTACCGGAAGGTTTTAAAAAACTTGGGTTTCTACTAAATGGTATTGATATTTCGATATTAAATTCAATAAAAAAAAGTTTCATGTTATTGAAATGTTTTCAAATGCATTTTGGTTCCAAGTTGAAAAATTGTTTCCCTGATATAATTTCTAATAACGTAGACAGTTATGTCAGAAGCAATGAGTTTCTTACATTACAAAAAATAAAATGAACAAACCGGTCTGTGAAAGCAAGTAAAGCGATGGTTTATGGCGCGATAACTGTAACCGAACGCCCACTACTCCTTCTTATTGAACTTAAGAAATTAACAAATCCATAACACAAATGTACACTGGAAAATAAGAAATTTAAGAAGTTATTAAACCAATAACTTAACCATGAAAGAATGAACTTTAACTTAATTTATTTCGCTGGTTGAAAAATAGTGGCAGCTCTTATGATTTACTGATTTATTGTTCTCTGGTTTATTCTCTCTCAGCTTCTAAAGTAATATAAATTTTATACTTTGATTCTCTAACAGATAATCAATTTAGTGCTTTTAGAAAATGTTGACGATTTTAAGATTTTCAACAGGATTTGAATTTATGCTAAGGTTCTTGTAGAAGTTCTGTTGAATTGTCAAGACTAAAGGACTAGAAAACCTGACTGTTTGGGAGATGAAGAGCTTAGTACCAATTTATATAGATTGGCAGCAAAGTTGACAGACATGTTTTCTTATCTGCTTTGTTCCATTTGATATTTCGGCCAACGGCTGATTTGTTTTGTTTTTTTTTTCTTTAGATTTGTATATTGTGTTAAGGTAAATTCAATGCTTGTCAAAGTAATGATTCTGTCAACCAGATGCGTTCTTACTTTGCTGCCAGTTGACAATGTCAAAGTACAAAATGTCAAAGTTATTTGAACCCACAACCGACATTATAAAATGTAAACAAACAATAATTGAACACCTTTCAAAAGGTCGAAGCGGTTGTATTAAAACGCGTTTTTAGATATTACTTTGCCGAAGCATTTTTCTCAATTCTCTTTGAACTTCGAAAGCAAAAGCGAGCTTAAGAATTTAGCTTGCAGCCCCACTGCAAAGGAAAAATAAAAAAGCAAATCGCATGCAATTTTTACTACAAAAAAATACTACACCAGTGGTTAGCAGCGGCAGTGACAGCGACTGTGACTACAACAACAAATCTATATTTCAGGAGCACATTAATAGACGCTGTGTCACTGCTTTTGGTAGTTTCATTCGTTCGTGCACAATTCAGCTGATCTCACACTACATCTCTGTGCAGCGTACACTTACGAACACTTGCAAGAGAATGTTTGTATGCGTGTGTGTGTGTGTATGTTTGTTGGTAAAGGAAAATAAGAAATATGTACTTAAGAAAAACAACAACAAAAAAATCAAGTTACTATATCTACGTTAAGTTGGCTCTCCTGTGTTTGTTTAATGTCTTTCTCTCTCTCTCTCTCTCTCACTATCTCTGGAGTAGTGGATTTTCAATTTGTATTATGTTTTATGCTTTTTTACACTTACTTTGGCATTAATTTTAATGTTTTTATAATTCTTTCTATGATTTTTAAATTATTGATTAACAAAATCCACATCAATTTTCAATTTGCTTTCAATTTCAATAAATTTTCTTGCAATACACCGACCGACCAACAAAATTTAAAGTTTTTATTCGTTCACTCTCTCGTCGTTTTTATTCATCGTCGCAGCTCGTATACATTGTTTATTAATGCAGTGTAAGTGCGCTAGTATTAAGTGTGCGTGCGCGTGTATGTATGGCAAAAAGATTGTATGCAAAATTTATAATTTATTTTTTATTTGCAAATTATATTCAATTTTTTTTTCTTGTTACCCTTTGTTTGGTTAAGTTATAGACGACAGACACTTACTTTTTTTTCTTAACTTTTGCTTTAACAGACCGAGATACACTCGTTGTTTTATTCTTTCACTTATTTTTTCATCAATTATTTGTATTTTTCTTTTTTTTCCATTTGCATTTGCAATATGTACTTCTCTTCTTTCTTATTTAATCAATCATTTGTTCATTTAGTACACAATTGATGTACATACGTGTACAATACATACATATATGTATTCTTGTTCTTTTATTATTATTTATTTATTTATTTATTTATTATATACAACAAACATTATTATTTGTACATATAAAATACAATTTTTTTCTCTCGTTTCTTCTTTTTTTTTATGTGCGGATTTTCCAACCACATTTACTATTACAATTTTTATACTATTTTTACATTACACATACACACACACACGTACAACATATATATGTATTTTATATGCACATGTATTTGTACTATGTGTGTAAGTAAAAAAAAAGTACTATTTTGTCTAGTATCGTGCTGCTCTGCCTTTGAATAAAATAGCCTCTGTATCCACAACGACGTCAACAATTGCAACCATTTCAGTTGATATCCAACCGCTCACTGACTGGAGAATTTTGCTAAATATTATGGAGCTTCAAATATACAACACAACAACAACATTATCTGTCAAGCGCACATGCTGTTTGATTGTGCATGTTTTCTTCGTTTGATTGCAATTTTCCAATTCGTTTAGTTAGTGAGAGAGAGTGTCTCTAACTTTTGTTTTAATTTTTTGTTTTACAATTTTGTCCTCTCTACGCCTTTGAGATTTTAACAATTTGTATATATTCTTGTTATTTGCGGAATATACAACAGAATATAAGAAGAGTGAGAGAGAGAGCGTATTTAAAAGTACCATGTTTTTTTTACCGTAACGGTATTTTTTATATATTGCGACCAGTGTGACAACTTTCACATATTCTCTGTTAAATTTAACGATTTTTATAATGATTCAGCTGCTATTTTTGTTTTAAATTATTGTTTATTTTTATTCATTTTATTAACTTTATTTTTAATTTAATTTTATCAATAAAAAGTATAATTCTTTAAATATTCAGCGCCTTATTATAAGGCAGTGTTGTAAAATGATCATTTCTGAAAAACAACAATTCCAACCAACTGCAGTAGTCATACGTTTGTCCATAAGTGCCAGCAGAATCAAATTAATAACGGACAACAATGAATTAAGCTTTTGCCATACCCTATAAAATGGCATACACGGGATAAATTCAGCCGATTCCGATCGAAATGAAAAACGTATGTTATAAAATCCCTAAACTTTGAAACGCCTGAAAAGCTGCCACAAAAATGCATCAAAGGAAAGAATGAATAACTTTGAAAAAATAGAATCCGCTTTAATATATAATCTAACGTCGGATGTCGTGGAGATTTATAATTCTCTAAAAGTATTATAGTAATAAAGATTTTAGAGTTCTGCAACACAAGGGCAAATGCCATATTCACTTGAATATTTCGAACCCTTTAATGGCTAGTCGAGAATAAATTAAAAACCAGGACACTTTCTTTTCTATATTATTGAAATGGCCAACACCACCTCTATAGGATTCGCCAAATTTCAATAAACGTGGTACGGCACAACTTATCAGAGTTATGGCACAATTCTTTGTGATAGGAATGATGTCAGTGAATGGTTATCTCACATAACAAACATAAGACGAATTGATATTTTTAAGTGTATCACAATATACGTAGTATATTCTAATGGCAACCAAGTGAATCTATTTTCATTTTGTGTAATAGTGTAACATGGAATAATCTTTCCATTTCCTCTAGGTACAATATGGAAAGGCTCTGAAAAATGTAAACATAAATAATGTTAATGTTAACAATCAAGAAAATTAAAATCAATTTAAGCTACTTTTTCACTGCAAGCAGAGTATCTAAATATCTGTTCAATTCAAATGTTTACAATTAATGTGTGATCATTTCTTTATTTTAATAATTTATATTCAATTTTATTTTTGTTTTTTTTATTTTTTGTTTTTTCATATCGTACCATAAGAATAATAGTTTATAATATGTGTTATTATGAATATAATATATAATTGATGTTTCATTTACTTTCTGCTTTCTGCTTTTTGTTTTTGTTTTTCTTTTTTGTTATTAAATATTATGATAAGTATTTAGTTTTCGTTTTTCAATTTTTTTTTTTCAAAAACTGTAATTAAAAAAGAAAATCAACATTATATACCACAATTGCCGATTTATCGTTATGTTATCAATCTCAATAAGACTTAGAATTGTACAAAACATAGTGATAGGTTGATAAGGTTAAATGGGTATAAGGGATATATCTCATATATAGGAATTGTTGTAGTAGTTGGGCTTGTAGATAAATACACTATGGTTGTCGATAGAAACAAAACTTTCGTAGATCAGAAAGGGATCATTAGAGATTTTAAAATAATTGAAAAGAAAATAAACAAACGAAAAGAATAACAAAATACAATACATTTCATTTAAAACTTATCTTAAAAATAAAAATTTCATTTTGGAATTTTTCATTTTTTGTTTTGTTTTGTTTTGTTTTTAATATTTGGCGTCAAAGACATTTCAACAAATTGAATCGAAATTACAGAAATAAACTAAAAGGAAAATAATAAAAATAATAATAGTAATAGTAATAATAATATGTAATAATGAATAAAATAGAATACCAAGTATTTAACTTTTAAGTGGAATAGTTTTTCATTGTTTATCCGTTCTTTGTTTTTGTTTTTCTTTTTGTTTTAACGTTTCTATGCTGCTGTTGTGAGTAATTTTTTTACCGTTGTTGTTGATAAATTGGAATGTTTTGCGGTAAATTAGTTTGATACGGCTGTGGACCGGTCATTGACATGTTGGCCATTTGCTGTTGTAATTGGCCAAATTGATCGAGTGGTCCAGATGGTAATGATGGCATATTATTTCCTCCACTCTGTGGTGGAGGAGCGGTCATATAAGTTGGTTGTGGTTGTTGCTGATGTTGATCGGGTGCAGAATGGTTATAGAGATGAGGATTTGCTGTTGGCTGATTAGCAGAACTATTCATGTAAGTTTGCTGATGCTGTGGTGGTATAAACTGAGTAGGAGGCTGGTGTTGGGACTGCTGCTGTGGGGGTAAATGTGCAATTTGTGGGTTTGGGGCCATATGATTTGTATTTGGCATTGGCGCAGTAGCTGCTGCAGCGGTCATAATGGGTGCTTGTTGGGATATAAAATGTTGCTGTTGATTCTGCTGTTGTTGTTGAGGTGGCAGCATATTGAATTGATGTTGTTGTTGCTGATTTGGCAGAGGCTGTTGCTGTTGGGGCTGATGTTGTTGCCCATCGCCGGCCGAGTTCAAATTACTACCAGCCAAGTGCTGTTGTGGTCCGTACATTGTTGGCTGTTGATTTGCATGATTTTGTTGTTGTGTCATCATTTGAGTATTCATATGTGGTGGCAGTCCTTGCAGTGTGTGTGGCTGGGGTGGAGCTTGAGGTGTGCCAACATGCCCATTTTGATACTGCATTGGTATTGCAGACATGGTGTGTTGTGCTGGGAAATTGCCGGCTGGAGGCGAATAGGGTAATGAACTCATACCACCCGGTAAACTATGAGTACCAAAACCTCCTGTGTATGATGGATTTGAGTTATACATCATGCCGGGATGACCAGGATAACCCGGCATACCTGGCATAGATCCAGGCATATGATAAGGTGAACCTACAGCATTGCGATCATCTCTCATTAGAGAATGATACAAATTGATGGCATCGACTAAATCACTTGATAGCTGAGACAGCTGAGCATGTTTGCGGTCAACTCTTTCTAACTCGGCATCGATTAAAGGTCCCATTTGGTGAACTTCTTGTTCTAACCTCAGCATTTCCTCAGTGTCCTGTGAAGGATCCTCTGGATTGGCCTCATTTAGCAAGTGTATTAAACGATCAATTTTCTGTTCGTCAATCTCGATACGCTGAGTAGCAGCTGCTGCAGCCGCAGCTTCTGTTTTCTGCTGAAGTTCTTTTGAATCCTCTTCAAATTGGGTATTCTTTTTTATTTTATGCTGTTGATTTATTTCCAACCGTTCTGGATCTACTGACAAGTCTGCTGTTACAAAATTCGATGGAAATAGTCCGTCACCACGTTGGTTGTAACCTTTCCACCAATTGGGATCGGAATCGTCGGTGACGTGGATAATTTCTCCCGCCACAAAAGTGAGTTCATTTTCTTCGGCCGCCTCAAAATCATATAAGGCACGTACCTTGCGTGGCTCCGTAGGCGCAGATGTTGCTGCCGACGAACTGGAACCTGATACCGTGGGGTATAATGAAGGCTAAAACAGATTGAAACAAAAATTGATTTTTAGTTTTAAAATTGTAAAACAAACTCAGAGCCTAACTTACGTAAGTAGTAGATGTGCCCCCACCAGTAGTGTTAGAAGAACCTTGTTTCGGACTATTTTTCGCCTCTTTTAAGGAGAGTTCTATCGCCTTGGCTAAATCATCTTCCTCCTGTTGACTAGTAACAACATTTGGATCCTTAGAAGCCGCTGCTTTGGCAGCAGTTTTTGCCGGTTTTTCATTGAAATTTGTAAAATCATAATTTTCTTGGCGCAATTTTGCATACAGAGTTGGTATTAAATTAAGCTCGGGATCAGATTTAAATTCACCTTCGGCCCAACGTTTTAATACTTGACACATTTTCTAAAATTTCATTAAAAGCATTAGTAAAGCAATAACTATATTGAAAGTAATTTAACTTACCGATTGCACTTTGGGCTGTGCCTTGCCTAATAGACGTATGAACTCCGTTTGAAATTCTCTGGAGGCAACTTCCAGATGAAAAGTTTTGCCACAGTTACTGACACAAGCATCTAATAGAGTTATCGCCTGCATAACAACATGAGGATCATTGTGGGCCATACGTCGCATAATAGCTTTTAAGCATTCTTTGGCATTGCGAGAATTTAAGGAGACTTTATCACAAACCTCCAAAATTAACGTCCAATTTTCATTTGTATTGGTTTCGCTGGTGGCTTTTTCTATACAAAAAGAAACGTCAATCAAATTATTTCATATACATATGTACGTACATAATGCATGTAATTGTAGCATATTGTATAGTGATATCGAATAATGTCTCGCAGGCAACTATCTTTTCGAAACATGGTGCAGTGAACTAGTTTATATATTAATATTTACGATCATTGTCTGGTTTATCTAACTGATTTAGAGACACTCTACCAATGCCGTCATTATTCGTATAGATTTCGAACATTATCTTAAATAACCTTGGTGAACTTATCCTCACTTCAGTTTGCTGAGTTGGTTTATTGAAATGATTTCCAAAAGTCGTTGTGATTAAGACGTTTAAATATTTTTTAATTGGCTTAGAGTAGGAAATGTATGAAATAGAAATAGATACGTAGATGAATATGAAATAAAAGTGCAAAAAACCGAGCAGAGGAATTAGCTACGGAAGGACGAATATACACCATCAGCAAGTAAAATCCCATTATAAATGTGAGAAGAATCCAAATATCACAGATGAAATATTTATAGAAATCCTCTTGCAGCGTATTGTCATGAACATTATTGTAAAAGGCAAGAAAAGTGCATAAACTGGTTCCATACTACTGCTGTGGTGTAATCACACCTGATTGTTTTGTAATTTAATTGTGAAATTAATGCTTCAGTTTCGTATGTTTTCTTTTTTTTTTTCTTCTTATTTTTATAATCATTGAAAATAATGACTTTAAAAGCAGATGTTCGCCTCCCACTTATCAGTATAGGAGGAGAAGGCAAACAAATAAGCCTAGGCACCACGATAGCTGACTGGATGGCATTTTACGTTTCTTCTTTATCTCAAACTAAGGCCATGATAAACTAGTGAAAGAGAGTTTAATGACCTAAAATAGCAAATATACTGACACTATTACTTTAAGACTGGCGGACAAAAGGATTTCTTGTTGTATTCTTAGTAGAGGTCCAAGACCTTGTTACGAGTGGAGGATATTACAAAAAAGCATACCTATCAGTCAATTTAGCTGTCATTAAGGGATAAAGAAGGACGATGCTTTGTTTCAAATGATATGAATGCCCAAAATAACATTAACAGCGAGTGGGTGAGAGGACCTTATAGCGAAGGAAAAAGACCAAGCCGATGAACAAACAGCAATAATAACAACAATATTCAGCTGATAACAAACAATAACAGTAACAACCAACCAATAATAGCAGCAAAGAATTTTAATCAAATTGTACGCTGTTGTTGTCTGGCATGACTTTCTTTGTGTCGTAGTTAAAGTAAATAAAAAAGCAACAAAAAATAAATGAATAAATAACAAGAACACTGAAAATCTCCCTCCCTTTCCCAATTCCCAATCAAAGTGTATTTTTAAATCTTTAGTTAAATTTCCCGAACTTAAAAACAGACATCTTTGTTGTTGTTATTTTTTATAATTTTTTATATTATTTTTCTTACCCACATCAGCATCAAAACCAGTCGATTGTCCAAATAGTCCCATTTTATTATTGGAAAAGATTTCTTAAATACTTTTTTGTTGTAAAATTTGTTGTAATTTTCCTTTGTTTTTTAATTTGAGGAATTTTTTTTGCTTTTCACAATAAAATTTTATACGATTTCTTTTGACGTTGTTTGTTGGTGTTTTTTATTTCTTTCTTCTTCTACTTTTTTCTTTTACTAAATTTCGTTGCTTTTATATTATTCGATATTAATTTTGCTTTTATAAATTTTGTTAAAAACCTTTTTTTCATCTAAATTTTTTATTATTTAATTAATTGATTATATATTCCCTTCGGTAGACCAAGTTTTTCTTTAAAATCTGCAATGAAAATGACTAACAAATTAGAAAAAGACGTCGTATGTCGTTGGACTTGCACGAATAAATTGTCAATTTTCTTCCAGTCATACTTCCAATATGCAATTGTATGGATGTTGTTTTTTTCTCTTTGTTATTCTACTCATTGGTTATTCAAAATAAACTGTCAAACTGAAATACAATGGGTTAGAAAAATAAAATACCATACACATCGTTGGAAAAAATTTTTAAATACATGTTGTGATTTGTTGTACAAATCATGTAAAAATTTTCCCTCACACATTTATGAATAAAAACTTTAATTTTTATATTTTTTTATATTAACAATTAAAACGAATGAATAAAATTAATAAAAAAAGATGAAGATGACTCTTGTATTTTACATTTATTTCTTTATTTTGATATAAATCATTAAATAAATAATAAAAAATTATAAATCTGCATATAATACGTTGTTAACTTTTCTCGTATTTTCTTAAATAATATAATCCAGCAATATACTACCATTTTATGCAACACAGTGAGTTTATTGAACATATTCGTTATTCCTTCTTTCTCACTCCTTTCTCGGATGACAAAATAACTACTTTTAGAAAAACAACAACAAACGTCAATTTTGCTTTGTATTGATAGGAAAATATTAAGACAAAAAACCAACAAACAAGAAACAAAATCACTGTATATCACTAAATATTCAATAAAAAAGAAACAAGAAATCATTTTCTAATATTTCCAATGAAAATAAACGTAGAGGGAAACAACTAACAAAATAAAAATGAATGAAACTTTAATGAATAAAAGTAGGTAAAATATAAACATAAAAACTTATGAAAACACTCGTCACAGAATTGCAGAAACACAAGAAGCTTTTATTTCTTGATACAAATACTCATTAAGACAGTTAGCAGCAGCACCGTAGCAGCAATTTCAATAGCAGTAGCAGCGATCGCTGCCTTTGGTGATAGTACCACTAAAAACCACTAAAAACTAATTTATTAAACGAGAAAGGATAAAATACTCGCAATAAAGTAATTTATAGTACAATAGCAATAAAACGATGAGGTTTGTCAAAGATCCTTGTGGCGTAGTCTGCGTTATAATAACATATTTAATGGTCGTCTATGCTGATTATGTGGTCATGAGATGGATTATTTTGCAAACAATGCAGAACAGGTATGTATGTCCGAGTACATATGAGGACATAAGTGATGATTGATTGTCTCTTTTTAATTTTTAACATTTTTTTAGCATTTGGGCACCTTTACATGTGGTTCTATTTAATACGACCGTTTTCTTATTGGGATTTTCTCATTTAAAGGCCGTTTTATCCGATCCGGGTACAGTACCCTTGCCAGCAAATCGTTTAGACTTCTCCGATTTACATACAGTGGGTAAGAATAATGGCACTGGTAATGGTCACAATGAGTGGACAGTATGTACGCGCTGTGAAACTTATCGGCCGCCACGTGCCCATCATTGTCGCATTTGCAAACGTTGTATTAGACGAATGGACCATCATTGTCCTTGGATAAATAATTGTGTGGGCGAACGAAATCAAAAGTTTTTCCTACAATTTCTTGTGTATGTTGGCCTATTGGCTTTATATTCCATTGCCTTGGTGGTGGGTTCTTGGGTTTATCCATGTGAGGAATGCAGTGCAGACAATTTGGAATCGCAAACAAGACTGTAAGTATTCTTTATTCAATAAAATATTTTGGTTACCTATCTGCCTACATAATTCGCTTAAGAGAAATACAAATTCTTATGGTAATTGTGATATTTATATACCAGAGGTAATGCATAGTCCTTACAAATATATTATCGTATTAAAGATTGTAATTCTCAGCGCCAAGGTCCTAGTCTAATAGTATAACTCTTCCCTTTGGGTATTTGGTTAGTTAGGTGAACGAAAATCCTCAATATAATAATTAAATGAAAACTGATTACTTTTTTCTGAACTAACGAAAGATCTTTTTGGTTAAAAAGGTTCAGGTTCATTAAAAAGAATCTAGCTGTATTTAATATATCGAAAGGAAATATATTATCGGTTAATAGATCGTGAGCACCACTGAAGACAAGCAAGGGTATTGTACTATAAGGGAAGTACTTTTGCTATTAAGTTAAGTAGTTGATGGGAACGAATAAGTCTACATTTTTTGTAGTATTATGCAGTGACAGGAATTTTAATATATACTGATTATTTTTTATTAATTATAAAACGTTAAAAATAAAAAACAGTTTATATGTGTTCCATACTGATATTACGTTTAAAATTTTAGACTGCACAGCGTCATATTACTGCTAGAATCGGCTTTATTTGGCTTGTTTGTTTTGGCGATAATGATTGATCAAATGCATGCCATACTCCACGATGAAACGGCTGTGGAGCAGGCACAACAAAAGGGTTCATATCGACCTAATCGACGTAAATTTTATTTATTGGCTGATGTCTTTGGTAGAGGGCATCCGGCTTGTTGGCTTTTGCCATGTACAAGTTTCGCATCGTCATCTTCAACATTGCGTTATTACGATACGCCCCTACTAAGTCATGATGTTTAAATAAAGAAAATTTTTAATTTAATATAAAATAAGTTAAGATAAGATCTTATGTCTCTTCTTTCCTGCATTATGCTGTTCTTTTGCAATAACTTTTTCCGTTTTTCTTTTCTTTTCAAAAGAGCAATAGTTATTGTATTTTTCTGTTTGTTTTAATTTCTTTTAAATATTCTGACTGGCCAAAACAATGTCATCAATTTTTATGTATGTATGTATATGTGTTCGTCTTGTTTCTTTTTTCTTTTTGTTTGTATGTTTTAAAATGTATGTAGATTGTGTTATATTTTTGCAAATATTTATTTTAATTTATTATTTACAATTATTGATGAGGATAATGATGGTTTGTTTAGTTGTATTGTATTGTATTGTATTGTATTGTATTTCTGTAAATTATGTAATTTATAATTTTTCTTTATTTTTATTTATTCGATTTCCAACTTTTAATGTTGCGTTAAATTAGACATTGAAAAAGAAAAGATAAAAAGAAGAACTTGCATTATAGCCTTACTTGTGTAATTTAATTTAATTTAAAGTGAAAAGAAAAAACAAAATATTAAAACATAATCAAACCTTTTTATAATTGATTATGATCCTTAATATTGTAATTTAGAAGAAAGTATGTAATTCGGCATAACCATACCAATAAACCAATCAAACGACTCTGTGTATCCTTAAAATTAAGTTTAAGTATAGCCTTTAAATGGATTTAATAATTCAAAAAATATCTCAAAAAAGAAAGAAATTATTTTCATTGATATTACTTAGAAGAAGAACAAGATTATTTAATGAAAACTGCATTTAAGTTGTAATTGTATTGTACTGACATACTGTAGGGGATTTGATTGAACAGGTACAAATGAAATTATTTGTCTAATATAAGAGGCATATTAAATAAATTAAATTAAATTAAATGAAATTAAATTAAATTAAAAATAAAATCAACGTATTAAACGTGGTAAATACTTTGTTATACACCTCTGAGCCCCTCTCCCTTTTTCCTTATATGGATTTATATCTGGCAACATGAATTTATAAAATAAATTTTAATTAAAATACAAATAAAAAATAAAAAATAAAAAAATAACACAAAAAGTAGTGAACAGACCTATTTTACCAATAAAATTAGAACAAAATAAAAGATAAAACATAAATAAACAAAAATTGATTTATATTTAGCACATTTACTCCTAAGAACTGTGTATATGACAACAAATTATACCAACCAAAGCAATTTTCTAAATAAATTTTAATTCTCATTATAAAGAAAAAGCAACAACAAAAACAAAAACAAACAAAAAAAATGATGTGGTTTAAATATTAGATTGTTGGTTCAAAGTAAAATGAAAAAATGCCGGCGACTAGTCGACAGGCTAGTCTGGAAACAGTGTTGCTGGTATGCAACGTCATATGGAAATAGGCAAAAAGAATCTGGTGATGATGTCTACTATATTAGGGTCTTAAAAAAATTGTTCGATAACAAATTTCAAATTACATAAATGGCTCGAAGATGAATATAGATGTGAGTGCTGGTAATGTATCTTCTTTAAAGCTATTCAGATTTCGGTATCAATTAAAGAAACTATAATTTCTTTTAATAACAAAGTAAAATCATTATATTCATATAAAATTTTAAAAATATATCCAAAAAGCAAGTATGTATTCTATTTCTATTAATCACAAAACAAACATATTTTAGCCGACTTTCGATTGCAACTACATTTAATGCAAGGTTTACCCATACGTCGTGGATCATGCGGCATTTTTAATAGTTGCTTTTGCAAAGACCATATAATATCGCTTGATAAAGCACTTACGCACAATTTGATGTTGGATTCCAAATTTAAAGGATTAACCGCATGACTAAGTATTGATTTGGTAACTTGATTGAGAAGAAATTTGCGATCAATATCTGTAATTGTATAGAAAATGTTTATAATCAATCAATGGAGATATCGGCTTAAATACACATAAAGCATGTTTACCCAGTAATTCTTGGCGTACATCCATGATTTTATGTTCAAAGTGGCATTGTATTGCACCAAATACTTTACGGCCAATGCCTACTATAAGTTCACGTTTGAATTTTGCCAGATAATGTTCAATGAATATCAATTCATTGCGACACAAATTTGTGCAATTGGTTTTCTTCGCTAGGCTAGTCGTTGAATCCAGAACAATGGAGGTTAAAGAGCCCTAAAGAGAATAAAGAAAGAAGCATTTCAGACATCCACTATAAAGTCACGTAATTTGAATAGGAACATTGAAAGAAAGTACGTTAAATAAAGTCTAAATGGATTTCTTTTTACTACGCATTATATTGTAGATTTCAAGTGAAACTGTAATGATTAGACTTACTGGTGGCGTAGGTCTTCTATCGGTGACCTCACGAAGTTCTATGAAGGGATTGATTTGATAACTTCCGATGCCTATAGTGCTGGGCATGTTACTAAACGATACACGCCCAATAGAACCAGAGCGTGCATTGGGTCTTTTATCAGGATCTTTGAGAGCGGAAATTATTTGAGTAGATCTCTGGCAAAATTAAAAGTTTACATAATGAAAATTATGGCATCATTTGTGTGTTTGTGTGTGTGTGTGGCAAGCACTTACAAATATTACAAAATTCTTGGCCTCAGTAAAGAAGTTATCCAGGCGTTCGTATACGTTCTGATATGCAATTTTATCCGTTGATAAATCTTTATGGAATTTGGTTAAAATGTGTTTCATTATGAACTTGGCTGCTTTGTAAATGGGATCATTGGTATCGAATGGCACATTGGTTTGATCCTCCATATCTAAAGCAGCATCCAAAGCTGCGCAAATGTCACTATCCATGAGTTTATCAAAACTGTCTTGAAAATCGCGACATAAGATGCCACTATGGGTTCTGTGAACCGATAAATCATTTTCTTTTTCCGTCGTAGTAATGGTCTTCGTATTGTCCTTTAAGCTTCTCTGCATCCTATTCTTCAATGCAATCTTTCGAATATTCTGTTTTATTCTATCCCAATAGGAGTGGTATTTCCGTTTGTGATTCTCTATGAAGATCTTTTTTCTTTGATCATTTTGTTTCAATAACAATTTAACCTTGGCCACATTGGCTATTCGCTCCTCTAAACGTTTATTCCACGAATTAATTTGTTTCTCCTCTTCTCGTCTCGTATGGCCCTCGAATAAGTTTTTCAGATTTTTATTGAGGCGGTCTTTCTTAAATCGAAACAGTTTCTTTAAATAAATTAACTGCTTGCGCTGTAAATCACCGCGGACTTCGGCATATTTTTGAGCTCGTAATTGACGTAGCGTCTTTTTATACTGTATAGCAGACCTATTCCTACTCTGGATGACCTCTACATAGGCAAATTTGTCTTGAGTCTTTTCGTAGAGCTTCCTAAAGCGTTCGGCCTTTTGTTGATCCAATTCAGCTTTACGTTGCAGTACTTTCAAATAAGTGTGCTCTCGAGCTGATAGATTTTGATGATCTTGTTTTGTTATTTGTTCAGCATTGGAAATTAGCAAACGATCACGTTGATCGCCTTCCTGTAATTGATGGCATGGAAAATATTCGATTATAATTCAATTATAAACTTTATACGGTGCGCTAACGCATAAGAAAACATGTATAAAAACTTTGCTGTCAGTTGAAAAGTTTAAAGATTTCAAATGTCGACTTTGTCTATGAATCCCAGTGCTCCATCTGACATCGTCATAATGTACACGATCTGTACACGAATTAAAAATGGAATGCAACTTCAGCTGACATCCTTGGCATATAAACGTAACTATGGACGATGCGTCTTTGAAAAGTCTACTTAAATTTTAAAATGCCTGACTCTACTTACCATTTTATTCATTTCCTGTAAAATATAATACAACTGGGACTTGTGCAATTGCTGGCGATATTCATTAAAATCTTTTAAATTACAAATGACGTCATTATTTGCTGTTATTTCACCATTTTCTCTTAGTCTCTTTAAGTTTCTTTCATTGGCGTAGAAAGTTTTTAAATTGCAATCATGAAGCGGGTTATACTCTGGTATTCGATCGTAACCAGAAGAATCAAATTCTTGCTTTAAACAGCGCAACTAAGTTTCAAATTAAAAATTTTAAATTTCTTATTCCTTCGTTGGTGTGTAAATCGTAATGTTCCTTTAGCTTACCGATTGTCCGATTTTGTTTTTCGAAAATATCACTTGATTTCCTGGGCACTTCAACATGGGCAATTTACCATTTAGTGGTATGTGCTCCCAGCCGGGTAGACTATTGATAGGCAGGCCTGATTGAAATTTAATATTGCTTGGCAAACGCACATTATGATGTGGTCTGCGAGGCAATGATAATAATTCGATCATGCTCGATTAATGGCTATCAGATTGGCAGTAGTAATTGGAGTAACACATCAAAAGCGTATGAAAATGCTTAAAATTTCAATTTTTTTTATTTGCTTTAATTTAATTTCAATTTTTTTTTTATTAGAATTCAGAAAATGTTCAAAAAATGCTTGTGAATGTTTTGTTCTTTCGGTTTAAATTGAAAAAAAAAAAATGTGGAGAAATTTTTTTCAGTTAATTCAGATCGAACATACAGGGTTCGTTAGTTGCCATTTCGAATGTGCTCTTCTTTTTAATTGTAAATATTCTTTGAATGTGCCTCTTGACTTTGA
>QOCX01000100.1:90033-111688 GCA_005959815.1 Sarcophaga bullata
AGCAATTCATTCAATTGTATGCAGTTTCCATCAAATATTAAAAAAAAAAAAAAATGATTTGCATTCTAACTGTGAACACGATTTAAAAATGGATTTTCTAGTTGTTTTAATAAAAAACACAAAAAAAAAAATAAATAAAATCTTAAATAAACGATAAAACAAAACGTATAAACGAAGAATGCAAAGCAGAGCAGTACAGAGCAGAGCAGAGCAGAATTTAACCTTGACTCATGGATTGCTTTAGCAAATCTTTTACGTTCTGACTTTTTTGTTGTTGTTTTTTCTTTGCATTTCTGTTTTCCCCTCCTCTTAAATTTAAAGTGTGTGTCTGTTGTACCAACATACGGATATGTTGGTATGTATGCGTTTTTTTTCGTTTTCATTCTTTTTTTTTTTTTTTTTTTTTGAATTGAATTTTCCGCAAATGCCAGCTACTCGTTCAACAAGGAACGTAATGTTTCGTCTTCATATGCAACAGCCAACTATGTGTGTATATGGGTTGAATAAAAAAAATTCTCAAAAAGATTCCA
This sequence comes from Sarcophaga bullata, assembly GCA_005959815.1. Classification (NCBI taxonomy): domain Eukaryota; kingdom Metazoa; phylum Arthropoda; class Insecta; order Diptera; family Sarcophagidae; genus Sarcophaga; species Sarcophaga bullata. Next base: position 90,564 of record QOCX01000100.1, read on the forward strand.
CTCACAGCGTTCGTTGGGTTGCCTTTTTTTCCGTTTTGGAAAAACTAGAACACAATATAATAACGTACTACGGTTTTGTAGAAAGGAAATAATAGAAGAACACTAGAAAATTGTAGTGTAGATTAATAAATATTTAAATAGCAACGAGGTTTGCCTGAGAAATCTTTGGTCTCCTTCCTACCTTCACTCTCATTCATTATTGAGCTACACTCAATTCATCTAATTCCTCATCTAAAGTTAATTATATAATCTGTTTTCAAATGTTATTAACTTTTAACTCAAAACAGACATCCCTCGTATATAACTCATTATACTATTGTAAGTAAAGAACGACATTTGTTTTATTTCATATACAATGGGCCATAAATTAATGATTCAAAATACTTTAAAACAAAGGTTAGGCAGCACAAAGTATTCACAAAACTCGAATATCAAATGGAAATTTAAATTTAGAAATAAGCATTGTTGACCCAGTTTGAGATAAAGTAAATATGACATAAAGGGTTATCCAATCTACGGTTTTAAAAGTTAATTTTTTAAAAATATAAACTTATGTTTACTAGTTCGATTACAATTTTATTTCGTTATAATGCTTGGTCCATGACCATCTCTGGATGCATCAGTTGAACTTTCTGCATTTCTAAAGTGTTGTAAACGGTTAATCTGCCTTATTTGTTTCATGAATCAGTCTTATGGATGCTGGTGATAATACGTCATAATACCCTATAAAATACATAGGTCCAATTGCTGAGAACGGCGAGAAATCGTTAAACTCAGCTTATTCAAGACAATTTTGCTCATAGAAACAATATTTTCTGTTGGGGGCACATTGCGATAATTCCCAAGCCTGTTTCTTTCTATATTTCATACAAATTGTCTTAATTTCTTACCCATTAGGTCCATTACGATGACTCCATAATGCCCGAAAATTGACAACGTTTGAGTCACCACTTTCGCACTGTAGTTTCGTAATAAGTTTTATGCGTTCTTCGTTTATTATACGATCCATATTCGTAAAGAAATGACACTTTAAATAAAAGATATTTAACAGGTTGATTGGTGATTTTGAAAGCGCTAAATGGATAACCATTTTAACTTACTAAATGATTCCAATACAAAGTGAGTTTATTCACAATTTAGCATTTTTTTAATTCAATTCGCAAAAAACAGAATCACATACATATGTGCGTACAATACAAAAAGCGAAGGCCTTACGTAGAAAACATTCAAATTTTAAAACTTTTTTACGTAACGTAAATTAAATTAAACGTAATGAATTTTATATTTCACATATAAAAACAAATGATAATTACGTGCATTATAATAAATTATAAATAATTAAATATTAAAATAATAATAATTAAATAATAATTACAAAGTAAATAAAAGGTCATGGTAAAAAAGGTATGCTGAAATAAATAAAACGAAAAAACCAATTAAAAATTATTTCAAATTTAATTTTAATGCACTAAGTGTTATAAAAAGAAAAGTAAAAATAATACTAAAAACATAGAGTGTAATGTAAAGCATAACGTAACGTAAAGAAACATTTGAACGTATACCGATTACAAATATAGTGGTAAAGTTCTTAAGCAAAATAAAAACATAATAACGTATAAAAAACATACGTTACGTAAGCAGTAAAGAGTTTTATTAATAAGTAAAATTATTATTACGATAAATTAAATTAATTTCGTTTTTAAATTTAGCAAGTGTGGAAAAACATTCGAAGAAAACTTATCATTTGAAAAAAAAAAGTTTTTTTCTGTGAAGTAATCATTCATACTACAATATGATCATACAGTCAATTAATAGAATTAATATTTAAGTATTGACAATAAATTTATATTTTTGAGATAAAAGAAATACAACAAATGAATATAAAAAAAATACATCAACATTTTTTACATTTGTTACGATACGTAATAGAGTAAAGAACGCATATTTAATAATAATAAACAGAAAAAGAAAACAAAACCCATGTAATCGGCATTAATTTTTTTTAATTAAGAATACAAATATTATTGGAAATGTAGCGAAATTGTTAAAAACGAATACTTCGTGTAATTTATAACGAAACGTAATCAAATTTGTATAACACGGTACATTACGTAGTCTACATCAAAGCAGCTGAAAATCATAAAGTTAGTTCCCGAAAGAATTCAAAACGAAAAATATTAAATCAAGAATTAAAATTTTTGTAAGTTCTTAATCAACGCATCGTAAACTATCAGCAATCATTCATTGTAAGTAATATAAAATTAAAGAACCACATAGCTTACACGATTAATTAGCATAGTTCCACTTTATTTGTATTATCTCTGTGTTTATCTGTAGCAACTACTCAACTTTAAATCTCAAATTGATACTTGTAATGTTTGTTAGACCTGTCAGTCGAGTATATCCTGTTTTCATTCATTATTGTAACTTTTATACACTAAAACGTAATACTAATCGCTTACCATCCATATTATTTGACTATAACTTCTCCAACTTCCAAGAGATCAGCAGACAAATGTTAAATTTAAAGCAACATGCAACCAGAGTATAATGAAAGAGAGCCCATAGAAGCAACTGCGGAACATACAATCCCATGCAAAGATGCTGACTTAGAGATAACTGCGGATCACTTACAAAACGGTATCACTGTAATAACATCCTACACTGATGAGGAGTGCTCTAGCCTAAATGAAAGTTTAGAAAATCCCACAAACACTTCAAACGATGATAATATAATTACTATAACTACCGCTAGTATAAATGATTATGCGAAAAATCCTGAATTATATGCGGAACTAACACAGATAAAGACGAATAAAACCCATAATACAGCAACAAAAATATTGAAATTTTTTAGCAAGAAAGATACTCAACAGCCTATAGAAAATAGTTCGAGTCCTGAAGAGGCTTTTAATGGCTTGAAATTAGCCTCCAACAATAATAATAATATTAGAAGTTCTTCGTCTTTGACGGAGTCATGGAAAATTACTCATTGTGTATCGTTTCAAGAGAACATAGCCGATGTCCATCATCGCAAGGGTAGACGTATAAATGGTTTGCAAACTCCTTTGCATCCTTTGCAACTGTTTGGCTGGTTTGTTTTAATTTTATTTGGCTTGGCAGCCTACTGGATATTGATACCATCCTTTAATACAGACATACAGGGTCCGTTGTATGGCTTGATAACTGGTCTGTACATTGTGCATTTAGTGTCGCATTTGGTCGCTTTACTCATTGATCCTGCTGATCGCGAATTGCGGCGAATACACCGCAACGATCGCATTGTACCCGAATTTGATCGTTCCAAACACGCCCATGTTATTGAAAACGGTCGTTGTCACTTGTGTAACATTCGCACTTCTTCGCATCGCACGAAACACTGTTCGGTGTGTAATAAGTGTGTGGGAAAGTTTGATCATCACTGTAAATGGTTGAATCATTGTATTGGATCACGTAATTATGTCGCCTTTCTAATGTGTGTCGTAAGTGCGGTGTGCGCAACGTTGGTAATTCTATTAGCGGTTATAGGCCAAATAGTTTTGTATTACCTGCAACCAGAATGGCTTAGTTATTGGTATCCTAATCCTCATCAAGTACTAGAAGACCAGCCACTAGATGGCAGTCTATATTTGACAACGAATGAAACCGCTAATGCAACGGAGGCAGCCACAAACTTCAACTCAACAGACTATGAAGACCTATTGTTCACTGATAACTCTACATTAACCTCAATAGTCGATAATATTACCGACTCAGTGACCAATGCCTTTAATGATTCATTTGCTGGCAATGCTTCGACAGTTTTGTCAGCTGCCAATGAAGAGGAAATTGCCAAAGATCTATTCAAAAATACCAAATCCATAACTCACAATTCAACGTTGGTTTCATTTGCCGGCATAGCGGTTAGCCACACCATTTTTCTCATTCTCTTGGGCTGCTTGGGTCTACTGGCAGCCATTACCGCTGGCCTTCTATTGCATTTGTGTTTCTTTCATATTTATATTTCGTTTCTGGGTCTAACGACCTATGAATATATACGCAATCATCGCCAAGCCCAAGAAGCCAAAAATAAATTGGCAACTGCTGCCAAAAATGCACAAGCCGAAACGCAATCAACTCCACCTACCACCAATAACCATCATCCGTCCAGAAGGACCTCAGAATGTGGCCAATTTTATATGTGTTCCAAAGTACGGCATCCTAATGATGGGGATCCAACGCTGAGGCAACAGAAACCGTATCAGCAAGAGTCCAATACACGTTTAAATTTTCACTGTTGTGCCAATTCTAGGGAATACCATCAGACTGCCTTAAAGACATACTACATGTGTTCCTTGCTAGAAGAAACTCAAATCAAATCGCCTTTGACCATAGCCCATATTTCGGGGGCTAACACAGACAACGATTCCACGTCCGATGATAACAACGAGACGTTCAATACTTTTCACTGTTGCTCCTCTTTCAAGGCAGCCTCCACACAAAGGAGAGTGAGTGCAGCTAGCACCAAAGCTACGCTCGTTACGAATCTAGAAACTGCAGCGGCAGCGGCAGCACTTAACAACCGCCGCTCTTATTTACAATACACAGAGCAGTGTACGTTCTGTTCGTTTCGTTTGCGAAGTCCTATAATAGGCAAGAGAGACTCGAAAAGCAAGACTAATAAGACAACAATACCTAAAACGGATAATTCTCAACAAGTTTCGCGTACATCTTCGGGAAAATCTCAAGCTTCGGTGCAAACAGCTGCTGCCCAGAAACGCTGTTGCATGCAGACTATTTCGAAACATCAGAGGTGGCGTAGAAAATGGAATTGTTGTTCGGCGGTGCCGGACAGCCCAGATGTGCCAAATGATATTATAGCGGCCTTGGCACACAAACATCATCAAGAGTTAGCGGCGAAAATGACCGGAAAGAATGAACACACTGTTAACTATTTAAGTTCGAATGGTGGCGGTGCTCCCCAAATACCGCATAATTCGCCCAGGCCATTGGAACATTTGAAAGTTTCACAAACACAGTTACGCAATACTAGAACTTGGCCGGTGACAAGATTTCGCCATTTTATGCGTGTTATTAATCGGTATAGAAGACCACGCTGTCGTTTGCAGCACAATGCGGAACATGGCCTGAAACAGAATCAAGTGAGGCCCATACACTTGCAGAAAGACGATAATTGTTGCCAGCATAAGTCTTTGTATGGTTCAAATTCCTCGGCTACCACAAATTCGCCAAACAACACTCTCTCAGATAGTTCGCGAGACCATAGCAGCAGCTATTCGGATAGTAGCAGCGGCATGATCACACCCAGTTCCCAAAGCACTGCTACCTACAAGACATCCGTATTGCCAACATCCATTATAAGAGACGATACCTCGGTGACCTATACTACGCCCATAGGTATAACCTTACCGCCTGCTCTACCACCGCCCACACGTCGACGTATACCCAACACTGCAGATTTGGAAGAGCTGGCCGAAACATTAGCCTTTGCCGCCCAACCGTCCAATACAACAAGCTCTTCTTCGTCTTACAGCCAACGTTTGCCAACCATTAATAACGTTTATCGTAGACAACGACGTAAGCATTTTCTACGTACGCGATCTCCCACACTATCGCCTATACATGAATCGGGACTGTCGAATCCAACATCACCGCAACCATGTCGCCACAATTCGACATCGTGTTCGCCAGCCACTACGATGGCAAATAATCTATGCGGCAATGCGTTGACAAGCACAGAAATGGCACGAAAAACTTCATCGAATAGTTCGCTGCACAGTGATACGTCAACAACATCCAGTAGCACCAACTAAGAGAGTAAAAACTTGGAAACCAAAAAAAAAAAAAAAAATTAAAAAAAAAGATTGAAACTGACTTAAATTAATTAATAGTTGTACGAGCATAATTATGTTTAAAAGTGTTAGATGTTAACAAAATTTTTATAACTGTAGTTTAGCTGTAGAATACATACAAATCAGAAGGGCTAGAACATATATTCCCCTCCCCACAACCCATATCTCATGTAAGAAATGTTTGCGAGATTGTAATAATGTGAGCGAAGCTATACTTATCTTTCATCAAATTTTAATCGAGTGTTTTCCAAGCAGAAATCTATGTCATCGACAGATAGATAGGTAGATAAGAGGTGCTATCAGACAAAACAATGTTATCTGACATTCAGGTCGATATTCGAGGACTAAGCTCTTATAAAGTTATAAAGATTGTATGTAATTAACTAAGGAAGCTGAAACAACTGAGTAGGAGTAATAGGGATTCAGATATTTTGAAGAGTATAATCAACGAAAGGGAAGAGGGAATTACTTTAACGAAATGAAGAGTACAGACCGGAATTATTAAGTTATAGATGTGAAGAAGTAGATAATATAACAGCGAATATAGATTTTAGTACAGACATCTACCTACACCCAAAGACTCAATCAGTTATAAAACTTATTCCATTATAAGCCATCTAAACTGCAAAATAGTTTCATTAATGTAGCCATTTTTTTCAATTATAAGACTTATTCCTATGGCCACACTTTTGGCTAAAAGTTCATAAACCTTCACTACAAACTTGACTTCAGATGATACCAACTAAATTTACTACAAAGAAAACTCTGTATTTCACTTTAAAAGTTTTAATAGAACTTTTTTAAAAACACGATTCTTTCTTTTTTTTCATTCTAATTTTCATTTTTTTTCGAAAGGTCCTTATTAAAATTGAGGCTATACAACCACCCTTCAACTCTTGACAATCAGTACCATAACAACGTCAAACTGAGCAAAAAAAAAAAAAAGAAAAGAAAACAGAAAAAAAAAGAAAACATAAATCCAGACTTGTTGTTCTCCATTCAACATTTTAGCTTTCAGGTTGCTATGACCACTTGTTGTTTTATGGTGTTTTTGAAGAGAACAGTAGTATAGTATGGGTAGTATGGGTAGTATGGGTGTTCAAATAGTGGGAGTTACAAATAATATTGTTTGTGCAAATAGTGTTGTTTGTGTAAATATAATAATTTTTATTTTATTTCATTACACCACCTTCGCCCCCCCTCCCCCAAACAACAAAAACAACAAGGAGACATGATGTGGAGAGTGAACGACAGTATATTCTGTTTGTCGAAAGCATAAGGACGAAGGAGATGGTAAAGAATTTATGACAGGAAGACAATTAATTTCTGGTTGATGGAATGGAATTAAAATGAGAGAGAAATAAACGAAAATAAAAAAGAAAATTAAATGAAAAAATGAACATGTTGTAAATCTTCAAAATATTCATGTTAGTCTTGCTGTGGCAGGATGCTATTAAAGGAAAACGATGACTACATGACTCGTATTAAATGTTTATTTCATATTTTTTCCCTTATTTTTATTGTTGTAATTTGAAATTTCAATTTCATGTTGAATATTATTTATTGGAGAAATTAATTCATTAAAGTGGAGATGCATTTAAAACAATTCAATTGGAAATTATCAATGAACCCATCAAATATATACATATATGAGTACATATACAAACGTATATACATATGTACGTGTATTTCAAATTAATGAATTTGAAGTGATAGTTGTACGTTTTCTTTATACAATTCACATACATATGTATGTCCTTCTATGACAGTTCTTCTCCTCAGCAATAGCATCATAACCACATTGAGTTTCTTTTCGATCGGTTAGATCGATAACATTCGAATCGATATTGACTGTTGCGGCTGTTCTATGGCAATCAAATGTTCATAAGGACATTCCGAACAATTGATTTGTTTTACTACAGACTCTTCTGATCTTAATTGAATTTTTGACGCTGTATCTGTCTCCACGAATCTTCGTTTAATGGGTTGACATACAGAGAGAGAGTTCGATTAACTGCAAATGATTTCGTTTGGTTTTCAGTTCCTCTCAGTTGATTGTCAAGACATTTTAATCACAATTTGAGTTAGTTGTTCTGGGCAACTGGCCACTAAGTGTGCAAAAAAGAGCCTCCATTAAACAAAACTGCCACTCTTTCCTTTTCTATCCTATGTATGGCGTGTATTCAATTGAATGAAAAATATGTTCACACTTCAGCTTTTTTTTTAGTGAACTTTTTAAAATTCAATTCAATTCAATTCAGCTTTGTTTCATTGTTAATTAAATATTACGTGTATTGAAATGAATAAATAATTTCCTAAAGCTTAACAAACAAAATGCTGAAGATCCAAATGTGGATAAGGGGATACGTTCCTAGCCATCTTAGATAAGAACAATTAATTGAAAGAAGAAGAAGAAAAAAAAGATTAAAATTAATGGGAAAGTTACAATAAATAAATTTACTTAGTGTAGTTAATTTAAATTTTATAATTAATTGTAATAATCAATGAAATAGTTTATAAACAACAATTAGAAGATTCACAGTGTCTACTACTAAATACGTTAACAAAATACGTTAAAAAATGAACAAATTTAGAAATGCCAATTGCATTCCATGCCAATAGAAAATTAGTCACTATTTTCATAGGATATTTAAAATTGTAATAATTACACACTGTGAATCTTTTTTTTTAACTAAAGACTAGTTAGTTATAAAAATAATTGTTATTAATAAATAAGAAAGAAAAAAATTAATTATTTTTCTTTATTTTCATTCTTGTTTATTCTTTTTTATTTTTATTTATTCAATTTGTTTCAATTTATAATCAAGTACTTTACAGATCAGAATCCGTAACCTTTATTGATGCAAAAAGTTAGAAAATGAGAGGCACTCCATTGACACATTCTTTCTACTGAGACCCGTAAGTCATTTGTCGCAATGCCAAGTTTTTCGGTAAGCTTACAAAACGTAAGAATCGCCATTCTGAGGTGGATGGCCATGTGATTTAAGGACGAAAGTCCATATGTTCGAGCAATATTGCTCGAACCCTTCTGCTGCCAACGAAAATGAGCCGCCCTGTAGAAGGAGCGTACAATATTCAAATTAACTAAGGCATGTAACATGTCGGATACTGTGAGCACTGTATCGGCCCTGGCCAGAGCATCAGTAATGAAATTTCCAAAGATATCCCAATGTTCCGGAACCTATATAAGAGTTACCTTTGAATGATCTGAAATTTCCTTGAGAAATTCTACAAATTAATCTTAAGAGCGGAAAAATTATTTCAAAACAGATTTATTGGAAATTTATACCAATGATAATAGATAACCATGTTGTTACACTTTTTTTCAGTTTCTTTCTGCACAAAACCTTATTAGCCACTAGAGTTAATTCTATCTAGAAAGCGTTCCACAACCGAACACAACCCTGAATGATGAATTTCATTCATTACGTTACGTATACCAAGGTCTGTATGGGTTGTAGCCAGTATACCAAGAATTCTTTACTTAATTTCTTTTCCGTAATTCTTTAAATTTCATTCTCCTAAAAACAGATCGTAATACTATCCTTAGCCTTCTCATAATTATTACATTTCTTTTTGGCTTTTTTCATCTCTTCACTATTTTTTAAATCTAATTTTGTAACATTTTTTAAATTTTTATTTGTTTACGAATAAAAACGAATTATGTACGAAAATGTAAACCAAATACATACAAATAATAATAAAATAATAAATTAGAATTAAAAAACCATAGATAAGATAAATCACTAATTTGAATATTAAAAATAATAAAAAAAAATATCTTAGATTAGATTAATAAACCCGTAAATAGAATGGAAAATAAACTGTAAACTTAAACTACTAAACTGTGAGCAGAGAATTTTTATTAAAATTTCCTTTTAAATTTATTTCACAATAAACCAAGTAAATTTAAACAACAAATACAGTGGAACCTTATCAATATTAGCGAGATGAATATTTCGAAATAAATAAATAAATTATGAATAAAGAAAACTGTTTGTATTTTAAATGATTTTGATGTTCAAGTAATACAACATATGTTACTAATTGGGTTCCACTGTAAACATAATCATTACAGTAGCAAGGTCTAATACACTTAATGAATTAAATAAACTGGTCACTTGTGTTTATGGTTACTGCCACAGAAGGGGGCATACGAAAAGGTATGTATGAAGAAAACAAACAAAAAAAATTAATAAATATGCAAAAAAAGAAATTAATTGGTTATCATGTAAAAAATATCTGGGCGAGAACCATACGAATACAATAACGATAGTTAATGAATATATTTTCTAAGCGTGATACAATTATTAAATAACATTTGTAAACAATGAGAATAAAAAAAATTATTGTTTTTAATAACAGAAGAAGAAAAAAATAATGAGCGCCTGGAAAAGATAGACAGAGAAAAAGAAGAGTGTGAATGAATAAAAACCCATTATTAAATAAAGAAGAAAAAAGAAGTGAAGAAGAAGCCAGGAATAAAATAAGAGATTGAGACAATTTTAAAATGAAATGGAAGGTGGCTATTTGATGATGTGAAGTTGTAGTCAGTGTTGAAAGTAAGTAGGTAGAGTGGTATTATTTTTAACCAGAAAAAAGAAGTTTTGATGCTATGTTATTTACCAAAGTGTTTAGGTCAAAACAAAACCCAAAAAGACAAAAACAAAAACAAAGAACAACAACAAAATGTATAAATATTTGAGAGAAGAGCATTGAATAAATCATAGATAAAAAAATAATATAGATGATGTACTGTGAGCGAGTAGATATTAATAAAGGCGAATAAATATATAATAAAATATGTGAAAAACCAAACAAATCAATAATTTAATAATCATAATAAAAATATTCCAAAAAAAAATATAAAAACCAAAAAAAATTAGTAAATAAATACAAATTTTATTTAGTAAATATAGAATAGAAAAAAAATGTTTTCAATTGAATTTAATTAGAAATGAGTCTTCAGAGAAATATTGTGTAAAACGTAAGTAAAATTAAAAACTTTTTTTTTTTAAATATTATTTTCAGATTCCTTTCGATTATTTATACCCAACTTATCTTGCACTCTTCCATAATATGAATGTCCTAAAAATTGTAATTTCCTACTTGGGAACAGACAGCACACTATTCCAATTCTACCCATAGGCGTTGTTAACCGGGTTCTGAACGTCGAAGGTAATTTATAGAAGCTACTCCTCATATCAAGAATTTATGTATTTAAGGATGCATTTAATTTAACGAACAGGGATAAGAATGGGTAGAGTGACTAATAAATTTATACAAAGTGGCGTACGTACAGGGGATTTCAAATCATGCCTTTTAATTAAGTTTGCAATTCATATTGATAGACCGCACTGCATTCAAAAGCGAGTTGATTGTCTGAGATGAAGCTTAATGACTGCAAACACGCATTGACTTCATACGAAGACCATAATAACAATACAGTCTATCATATTATAACTAAATAAGTCGCTGTAGCCTATTAGATGTGAGAGCATTGTTCATATTTCAGCTCAGACATCTCGCACAATTCTTTCGGCAACTGCCGCTCAATAGTTTTCTGGCGAAAGTAAATAAAATTGCCATGAAAAGTTTCTCCACAGTTTGTAATTCAGAATATATCTCAAACTAGTCGTCACGCCATTCATTTATAAAGTTAACACACACAACATGGCTGATGTGAAAAGCTAAGTCGTAACCCTGACTGAAGAGTTGTAATGACCAATTAAGTAATCAATCAATATACACCGTCTGCAGTCTATTAAGTTATAATATTCAGGAGAATGTATCCTCTGCCTCCACAATAACAGCTTTCTGTTTTAACATTTTGCCTTATCTTATCGCGGTTCTCATAACTGCTTATCTAACATGAATCGTATTGTGAACCCATCTTGTGTATCTTTTGTTACAAACACACTTACTAAATGCCCTGTTCCCCTTTTCTTCTCATTATCCAGCTTATAATCGTAATTAAGTCGTGACAGAAAAACATATTCGAGTCATTGGCATAATGAAATGCATTTTCTGCTTCAACACTCTCGCCCATTCATGCCATTCTTCTCCATTGGTGTTGATTATAAAAATCGCTTGTTTGCAAGACTATGGCCATAATTGTAGTCCTTTATGTCCTTTTTCTTTAACACAATACAACAATTAAAACAAAACACTCTTTATAATGAACAAAAAAAAAAAAAAACAACAACAACAACACAGTCATATTCATTTTATTTTAACAAGCACTTGGATTATATGACGCAAATAATAATTACACTTTAACTGTCTGTCTGTGTATCTGTCTGTTTGTCTGCCTGTTGGTCTGTCTGTCCATTTGTGTATCTGTATGAGTGTATTTGTAAAAGGCAGCGAAGAACCAAATGTTAAATGAATTCGAAAATTTGCAACAGCAGATTTATTTTATCGTTAAATGAATCCTTGACAACCCGTTAGTGACCGCAACGGCAACTACAACTACAATGGCTATGGCTACAGCTACGACAACTACAACGACAAAAATAACAACAACAATAACCGCAACTTTGTTTGTCATTTCTATTTAAATTGTCTTTTTTTTTTTGTTGCTGTTTTTGTTTTTATTGATTGTTTATGCCATCACTATTATCAGCAGACGATATGTTCGAAAATCCATTAAGCGGTTGGTGTATTCGGGGTGTCTTTTGGGCAAAGTAAACACCGAAAAAGTAGGTCATCAATAACGTATTTAAACTGAAGAAAAAAAAACAGAAAAACTGGTAAACGATAATGTAAAGAATGTAATTTTAATGAGGAGGAGAAGAAGAAGAAGTACAAATTTAATGGAAGGAAACTATTTCTCTTGGTCTCTCTTCGATAATTGGTTTGTTTTGACAAAAACCGTAGCATACTTCTGTGACATTACTTTCCATACAAAAAAAAAATTGATTATCAATACAGAAGTTAACAAAAAAGAGAGAAAGATAAGAAAAAAAAAATAATAAATAAGTCTGCACGAGGTTGCTAAGCAAAGAAACCGAACAGAAGAATTAAAATTTCTAAAAACAATATTTTTTGCTGAGCTTAAGGGACTTATTAGGCAAAGCATTAGTCATGGTTTAAGTAACCAAATTAAAAGGATGAATTTTTAATGAAGCAGGATTACAAGTGTATTGAAAATATTTTTCATAATGAGATTTTGCTTTTGCAGCATATTTATTGCTTTCAATGTAAAGTCAAACAGAATTCAATGGCTTAAATCTTACCATAAAATAAAAAAAAAAAATAAATAAAATACCCGTAATATAGAAGACTGCTTGAAAAGGTATTTAAAGATTTTATATGTTGCCAGCAGCAAGTTTCAAAGTCTTTTGAAGTTTCAAAATTTTCTTATTTTACAATAGCCACCTATTTTACTGCAACTGATTTAATAGTTTTGACCTTGAACTTTAGATCCTTGTGAAATCGTGTTCGTATAATTGTATTTCAATATTTAAATATTTTTAATAATTCAATAAATAAACTTTAATTTCAATATTTGTATTCGTTACATACACTCACACTTTTACTGTAACATTACATGTTCATGTAATTCATTTATAAATAATTCATTCTCTATTCATTTAATATTCTATACGTTGTTTCATTTCAATACCAATTTATGATTCGAAATTTTCTTTTAAAGTCAATATTTAAGCTGAAAAAAGAAAGAAATATTCTTTACAAAAATACAAAAAAAAAATATAAAAAAAAAAGAAACAATATTTTACAAATTATGATGAGTTTCGAACACAATGGCAGCGATACACTGCCAATTTAGTTAAAAAATAAAGGAAAGAACGAAAAAAAATAAAGAAAATTATCAAGAAAAGAAAAACAGCAACAAAATTTTCTAAGGAAAACAAAGTTTTCTTTTCATCTCTGAAGAGGTTTCTTCCTCTAGAGTTTTGAAAAGCAAAAGAAATCGATTAAATTGAAGTAGAATGAATGACTTTTTTTTTGTAGGGTGTATAGGAAGGAATAAAAACTTATTATGAAACATTTACAACAACGAGCCTACTATGCTCCGGACACACACACACACACACACATCACACACACATACAGGATCATAGTCAGAAGAGGAAAAATACTCGTAAAGGAACAAAAAACAGAGTGTGTTTTATGTCAGCATCAGCAAAATGTTCCGCATTGTACGCTCGAAGAAAATTGATGGTAAAATTTAATTCAAAATAAAAATACGGTGTTTGAATAAACCCGATATGAGAATTCAGTTCATTCATTGAATGCTCACGTATCTCCTTTCAGCAATTGTCTGACAAAAACTCACAAAAATGCCGTGTGCAGTTTCTGAAAAATCTGTCGTTCGGATTCGATAAGTCCCGCCATACCACAAAGGTGGTATAAGAAGCTAAAGAGTTGTAAGTTACCCCAATCTGTTGCATGTATTTAGCGAATGTCGAATTAAAGAAGTTTTGTTTTTCAATTAATTACGATCAGACGTGGTAGAGAGGACGCGAAGTCGGTTGAATTTTGTATTTCGGACTCGTCTAGTAAGCTAACACTCTACTCACTATATTATTACGATTTTTTTTCATCGAGTGTTTGTTATTATTGCTTCGTTTTCTGGTACGTTAATTTTCAAAATCACTTGATTTGTACGTATACGAGTTGATTTCCAAACAACATTCTTTATGTTTTGTTTGTTTAAACTAAAAAAAAGTAAAGAAAAAAATTATAATTTTTATTTATAAAAATGCAGTATATTTAGCAGTTGGATTTCTTTTTGTTTTTGTTTCTGTTTTTATTTAAAAAAAAGAACTTCATTCTACTCATTGTACATTTGATGTTGGTTTGTTTGGAGTATTTTTTTCTTTTTTGTTTTTTCAGAAAGCCTTTTGAAATATTATGTTTTTAATTTATTTTGTAAAAAACAATATAAATTTTCATAAACGTGGAGAAAAATATAGAAAATATAAACGCCATACAAATTATAAACGATACCCCTAGGATTTCTCATATATGGGACACAAAACAAAATGGAGAAAGAAAAGTTGGAAAACTACAGAATACAGGAAAAAGGTAGAAATTTTAATATTTCAACACATATTATTAAGAGATTTAAAACATCCTTTAAATCATTTAAATCTTAAATAAACTTTATGAAATAAAATTGTAAAATTTTTAAAAAGTTTATGAATATGAAACTTGAGAGGATTTTTCTTGGCTGCTTTTACCTTGAATGGCATTTGTTTTTAATAGAATTTATTGCTAAAATTACATTCACTGATGACTCCTATTAGGCATCAGAGTACATCATGCTGTCATGTTGTCAAACATGCAAAAGTGATGCGCCCATGACAGACATCCGTTATATTAACTGTTGTATTAACATTTATAGCATTTGACAGGTTTGTATATACCCATTACCGTAATCTTAGTAGTTGGCTGTACGTACATGTACATTTATTTGAACAGTAAAATCGATTTGTTGTTTCAAATTTTTTCTTCATATTTTTTTTTACTGTGAACTTAAAAATAAATTAAGAAATACAATAAAGTCTTTTCATTACAAAATCTGATCTTTATAACATCATTTATTGGAAAAATAAGACTTCTTCTTATCATGACACCCCTCGTACATGTTTGCTTTCAATTAAAATGTTCTCTCTAATTCGTTTACCCATATGCCTCTAACGAGATGTTTTCTACATGAACAGTCTGAGTTTTAATATCAATTAAAATTGCAATAATCGATAATTAAACATTATTATTGTCATCGTTATCGTTATCGACATTATCATCTCATGTCATTATCATTATAATTATTACCATTTAATTATTAAATCACAAACACTTATATTTACTGCACACAGTCCTAACACAGACTCAATGTCTGTTTTTTTCTCATTACACTGCCATTAAAAATGGAACAGGATGCGTTTATTTTCCAAGTAATTGTTGACGATATAGAGTTTGTGTCTTAGGAGAACTATTTTCATTGTGGGTGTGTGAGTATGTGTTCATAGGAAAAGTTAAAATTGAAAGTCTATCAAGAGGACAAATAAAATAAACTTGAGACACGCCATAATTAAACGAAAGTAAAATTTGTGTAATTGAAAGTAAATTTCAATTATGAAATGAATAGAAAAAAAAAATAATCTAAAGTGGTTGTATTTATAAAAAAAAGTCTTTTACCTTTTGTGTATTATTTCTTGCATTTTCATATCTTAAGATTTTTAAACTCTAATAACAGGACAAAAGTATTCGCATAGTCATGTTACTAGTACGAACGTACATACCATATTTTTGTAGAATTGAATGTGTTACAAGGTTTCCTTTAAAACGTCACCATAAATAGCTGCATTCAGGTTGTTTTTTTTTTAATACTTTTTTTTTCATTCATTATTTCTGGGTAACACAAGTGATTGCTTTGGATACAAGAATTCTTTTTAAGCACACACAAAAAAAAAATAGAAGAAAAACACAAACAAACAAACAAACAGAAAAAAGAATGTGTCCTTTGAGTCTTAAACTATTTACCTAATGCAGCAGGAGTACATATAAATACATACATATGTACGTATGTACAAAACCATGTGCTTTAAAGATTTTCTCCTTTATACTCTATATTTAGTGGTATTGTATCTCCTCTCATCTACCGTGTATTTGAAATTTATAGTGAAAAAACAAAAAAAAAACTTTTGTAAGTATGTTGTTATACAGTGTGTATAATATATGTTCTTATGTATACGCGTAAATAATTCCCATATAATATATGTATGTATGTATGTATGTATGGCATGTGTGTGTTATTGTTCGTATGCCTTTCAAACAAAATCCACTTATTGAGTGCGACAAGTACGTTTTTCTCTATATTGTATGCCATGCGAATATAAATTTCGTTTCTTATTCTATTTCGGTTTCTATTTTTATTATTTCATATTTATTCTCAGCGTATATGTGTGTATGTGTGTGTGTGTGTGTGTGTGTTTGTTTGTAATCATATCGCAACAATTGGCGCCATAGAAACTTATTTCCATGTAACTATTCGTATCGTATTTATTTATTTAGTTTCTCAGTTGAGCTATAAAAAGAGTTAAAATATGTTCACTCTCTTAAAACGATTGTAACAGATGACGTGCTATAATATGCTGACATTGATTCGGGTTTTATTGACAAAAATCTGGAGACAAATTTTTCTATAAAACATGTTTTCATTCATTTAATCGATTATACAAGCAAGAAGTAAATTTTAATTTTGGAACAATTTTTCTTATCCGATTTCTAAAGGGTTTCCAAATCGTTCGGTATTAAAAATTTATTTTTTAAAAGTTACTCTAAATTGCTCACGATTAAAATGCCGCTAGTAGGGTATATAAAACTTTAATACCGTATTAATAACACAAATGATTACCCCTGACTTTGACCTTTTTGTTGTCCTCTCTCTCTCTCTCTCTCTTTCTCTCTCACATGGATTTATTTCAGTTCATATTGAATGTCCCCTCTCACGTTTAGCAAAAAATCCAAAAGAATGAAGGAGATCAGTGATGTGGTGTGCTGTATTATGTTTTCTATCAACGAAATAATTGAATAAAATTTATTAACAAAAGAACAAAGAGTGCTTCAATATAAACAAATTAAATTAAATTGTTTGTTTCTTGCAACTGCGAAGAAAATAAAGAAAGAAAGAAAAAAATTGTGGCAAAGAAAAGAAGCTGTGCTGCATTTCTCATCACGATTTCAATCATAAATAAGAAGAAGAAGAAACAGAAAAATATGTAGAAAAAAAAAAAGAAATAAAAAATGTTTGAAAGAAAAGAAGAGGTATTTGGGTAAGTGAGTAAAATTATTAGTTTGCGTGTACATCAATATTTGCAAGCCTCATGCTTTACCACCACCACTACTGCACAATCGTTTTTATTTTTCTTTTTTCAATTCATGGTCGAATTATTTTTATGTAAAGTTCATTAATATTTCTACGTTGAAATGTCTTTTTTATTAAAAGAAACACTTAAAAAATAAAAAACTAAAATAAGTTTTAAAAATATAAACGATCTTGTTTAAAGACATGAGAAGAGAAGGTGTATTGTGAGTATTTTTAATCAAAAGCTAGAAATGAAAAGTTTTAAGTGGAGAGAATATACTGGAAAAGAAATAAATAATAAAAAAGAAGAGATTCTGGGTGGGTAATTGCCAGAGTGGAAAGTTAGTTGAAGTTGAAGAATAAATAGAGACGAGGAATAAAAAACTGAGTCATCTCAACAGCCAAATAATTCAAGAGATGAAATTGCTATCTCCAGAAATCTAACAGAGGCCAATTCATTAAGACAATTGAAGAAATTCCAACTTAGAATCTTGTGTTTTTAGCTTTGCAAGACACAGAATGTTAGCTACAGTTTCTAATTCCATTATTTTACCATAAAGAAGCGATTTCTCTGTCTATTCCCCATGATGTAATCATTTTCCATTTGATTACTGTATTGATCAAACTGAAATAGTGTACAAATGGAGACCTATCCGACCATTTCTCTACGTGCTAATCCTTGTCTGCTCAGTACCAGTATAGTACAACCAAGTACCTGACAAGAGCTAATTGAAGTGAAATAACGCAAATTTGATATCTTTAAGATGCGATTCTGGACCAAGAAAGAGGGCGTTTACAGTCACTGCTGATTGATGGAAATTACTACCCCACTCAGGATTCTTATATCCAACTTAACAAACCTAGAAACCCTAGCACACCTGAACTCTCTTATCATAGCAAAATTGTGCTTTCATACACACTGAGTTTCTTCAGAAGAGGAATAATTTTTGGACGAATTTTATAAATTCGTCAGAACATTAAATTTGTAAGAAACAGAGAAATATAAGCTATTTTGGATATGTGAATTGTTTGGATTGAATACTAAACATGGAGTGAAGCATTTCCTCTTTTTAAATATTATTATTGAAAATATTTTTTAAATTATTATTTCAAACCTAAAATTGTTAATTTAATTAATTAAAATACTTATTAATTTTGTTTGTTTCAAAAATTTCATGTTTTTGTTTTTTTTTTTTTGTTTTGGTTTTTCTTTCGAACACATAACCATACAAGCATGACGAATGAAAGTAAAATTTTTAAGAAGAAAAAAAATAATGTTTTATTAACACTATTAATATACACGTACTGGTGCAGTTCGTTTGATCTAAAAATAAAGTAAATTTTGCTGCACTTCCATATCAACCCGATAAATAAAACAAAAACAACAAAATAAATGAAGAAATTAATTATTTGCAACATGTGGTGGCTTCAACTTGAAATACACAAGAAAAGAAAAGAAAAAACATATCGAAAAAAACAAAAAACAAAAATATTTATAAATAATTGAAAAGGAGTGATGGATAGAAGATAGATAGTACAGATACACAAACATTTCTTATTTAAAGCGTTTCAATTTTAATTGAATTTCTTTGTTTGAAGGAGATTTATGTGCAATTTAAACAGATGCACAATGCTGATAAAATATTTCTTTTATCTTCTGATGGAATAAACTTTCTGCCATTGGAACAATACATATTTTTGCAAATATATTTTCAATATATTGCTCAGACTACTAAAATTTTAAATGCGATTGCATGATAGCTCTTCACTGTTTCAGTGTATTTTCAATAGTCGAATTACAATATTATTTTCATTTAGCAAAAGAAATTAGGTCTTTAGCAACCCTTACCATCTCGCACAATTGCCTTCAAATAATCCGTTACACAGAGAATAACAGTTCATTAAGATTTAAAAAAAAACAATTCATATGTAACTGTTAGAAATATTACAGTAGAGAACTGCCAGATGATTTTCAATGGAATCTGCTCGCACTCTCCCGTTTTAACCGAAAAGCTTTAAATGTGGCCTAAGCTTTGTTTTTTTTTTGCTGGGTTTTAAACTTAACTACTGGAATACCAAATGCAGTCAAAAGTACAGTTAAAAACCGTTTCTCTTGTTGATAAACTTTAAAGCTTTAGTAATTGGAATGTAAGTTTATTAAACACTATCACACTGGGCTTTACATACAAAAATTTATTGCAAGACGAATTTGAATAAAAATTAAATTTTAAAAGTTATATGACATGGATTGTGTGTATGAAAGGTAGGGTAATAATTTGTGAGTGCAAGGATTGTGTTTCCAATTCCAACAAAAAATTCTGAGCAGCAACACTTAGGCTTTTTTCCTACTATCTACTCTCCCTGTTTGTTTATTTTTTTCTTCTCTTCTGGTAAGTAGAGATGGCTAAGCCATTGTGATACTACAGTTTTCCACTTTTGCCTAATCTCGGAACTATTCAATGCTTAAAACATTCATAAAAATAAATACCAACTAATATTATTAATATACAAAATACAATGAAAATATTATAATTATAATTAAAATATAAATTTATTAAAAATAAAATATGATTAAAAAAAAATTAATTTTTTGGTTTTTTTCTTCCGTATATGTGGCGTATACTTAATATTTAAATTTACAACAACATATTCCATCATACGCATGGATGCAGTTTCTATCAATGGTGCTACGAAAAAAAAAGTGAAATGAACAATAATTGATAGAGAAACCGTCTTGGAAGGGAATCACTTGTAGTTCCTATAAAATATGCCAGAAATATGACACGCTTTTGAAATTAACAAAGCCAATAACCCACAAGATTAATTCTAAAATCAGTACAGAGTAGAAAAGGCATCCATTGTCCTCTATGCTTGTAACACAGTTTTGATGATACAACAGCCTTGAATTCCATAAGCCCATAGAGTTGCTGAATCAGTTAACGTTTCAGGCAGAGTATAAGGCAATACAGGCCGCGTAGAGAATTATTTACGAAACAGATATTCCAAACGGGATATTATCATAGTTTCTGATAGTCAGCCGGCTATCAAAGCTCTGAATTTCAACGTAATGGACTCAAGATGTGTATATGCGTCGCAGCAGATGAACGATATGATGTTCATATCATATGGGTACCAGCTGGCTAGGCATAACCATTACTCTCTACTTTGGGTATCAGTTTAACGGCCTGTATTGCTTTCATAATCGACATGAATACCAGATGACTAGTTCGGATACGGGCATAACGGAGCAGAAAAACTGGCCAAAGCTGGATAGAGACACACATAAGCCTGAACACGCTCGGCGTAGTGCGTTTGGTCTCCGGCACTTGGCAAATGAATTCTGCAGAAGCTTTAAGACAAGAAGATGACAGAGCTGTCTTCACCTAGCCTGAAATGAAAAGGCATCTTGGTGA
>QOCX01000100.1:114780-146206 GCA_005959815.1 Sarcophaga bullata
ATCCCAATTTCAGCTGATATTATGGTACCTTACTGCTAAGCAAATTTACCATTGCTCTGATAGACATTTTCATTTGTTGAATTAATTTCTTTCTTTGTCTTGTTTTATTTTTAATTTATTTTCAATGTTTAACTAAATGCGCTTGAATTGTAGTTAAAAAAAAATGGAAATATTTTTAAAATTCTGCTATTAATTTCGTCCCGCGAAACTTCTCTTCTGATACTAATTGGGTAAGAATGATTGATTGGATTGGTATTTGTATTCGAAAAAAAAAATCTTTTTTTTTGAATTATGGTTGTAAAAGTTTTAATGTTTAAGAGTTTACAGAGCAATGGTAAACCTTAAAAGACTGGTCCCGCTATCAGACATTTTGAAAAAATGTTTTTGTTTTGTTTTTGTTTCTGTAACACCTTGTTTTGTTTTTGTTTCATTTCTTTGTTGTAGAAGATTTTCATTGTGTTTCCTTGTATTTCTTCATATATTTTTTATATATTATTTCTCTTTTTTTTTTGTTAAACAAAAACCAACTGAAAAATAGAATATTTTCAAACAAAATTTATTTTCTTTTTCTTTTTTTTTTTTATATGTTAATGTGCATGTTTTTTGTTTTTTTGTTTTTGTTTTTGTTTTTTGTTTTTTTGTTGTAACAATATTTATAACAGAGGCATTTTGTGTTGGTACAAAAATAATATTTTCTTTCGTTTCTTTCAATTTTCTTTTTGTTCAAACTTCATAATCAATATCAATAATTCTCTTGAATTCTTTCATATTGTATGTACATGCCAGTAATTAATCTGTATTGTTTATATAGTATAATATGAATATGTATTAATAATTATATTTTATATTATATTGTTAATAATAATAACTATTATTTTTGTTTTTGTATAACTATTATAGCGTTAATATAGTAGAGAAAAGTTCTTAAAAATAGTAAAGGATAACATTTCTTTAAATAGTTTCCATAGCTTAAAAGAAACTTAAAACAAAATAATTATTAAAAGCCTTAAATAATTAGTTTGCCTACAACTGCATAGTTGTATAGTTGTATAGTTGTTTATAGTATAAAAGTGAGAAGTATAGACAGTGTTGATGGTGTGATGGTAAGAATAAAGATAATTAGACGCTATTGATTTATATTAGCTTATATAGTTAGATATACATCTGTATTTAATAGGTATTAATATAGAAAGAAATATTTACGGTGTTTTTATAAAAAATATTACAAATAAAAATCCATTATAATTAAAAATATTATAAATAAATATGAATATTTCTAGTATTATGTAGGTAGATGTCAGGCCAGGAATATATGGAAGTAATTTTTTCTTTAATGCTTATTAACTTAGGATTTTGATTTGCCACACAAAGTAGATTACATACATTATTGTATATTATATACCTTTATGTCATAAACAAAAACCTTGCTTCTCATACCGCCTATATTGCGGCCATTAATTTTATTCATGCATATCGAGACCTATAATTTAACTTTAGATTTGAACGAGAAATTGGAGAAGCTTTTTATTGCAAACAGTTTACTCACAGAGACGGTATAGAGAAGAGTATCATCGAAAAATATATTTTTTTTAAAGGGTATGGTCACTTTCATTATACATTCCTTATGATTTTGTTTTTAAGCATTTTAAAGATATTTCTTTGGCGTATTAAATGCTTATGTATCTATAAATATTTAAGTAAAATACTTAAATAAATACTCCAAATATTTAGGAATTTTATTTTTAGAAAAATTTCAAATTATTTATAAACGCACTCATATACATTTCCCTAGGTTAAGCACCCGCCCGCCTTATTTTAATGTTTATTTATTGCCAAAAATATTATTTTATAATTGAATTTTATTTCCATTAATGAGGCATTCGAAATCATCAAATAGAATATGAAATTAGGATATCTATTCTTGCATAAATTATGTTTGAAAAAACTAAAAATAAAATGTACAATACAATACAATACAATTCTAAACAAAAGTATAATAATGAAACGTAATAATGAATAAAAGAACTCAACAATATACATATAGAGAGTATTTTGGGATTTGTTACAACATGGCTCAGATAACAGATCTTTAACTTTTAAAAGGGGGGGGGGCAAAATTTATTTTATCTTATCATGTGTAATTAATGGAAATTAAAATTAAAGATTATTCATATTTATTTCTTCTATTGATTCAAAAATTATTACTTTATGAAATAGTTGGACCATTAATAGTAATTAATTTTTGAAAATACTATTCAATAGCAATTGAAATCTAAAATCAATTAAATTTCTTGAACATCTACAGAAAGTTTATGAGTATTTTTGATGGAATTTATGTAACAGATTATTAACGCATTATAAGATTAGAAAAAGAACAGCAACTGATTTGTGTTTTATTAGGAAAATGTTAAAATTTTGTACTAAAGACAGTTGGAACGTACAATATAATGCGACGTGGAATGTATCTACAATCATAATCATAGGGAAAGCTTATACCTATTTGAAACAGCAAGTGTTAGTGCCCGAATTGTTACCAACTGCACATTGTGGTACCAAGTAAAAAATCAACGACTAATGTTAGTAAACGATATTATTTACAAGTATAGTACTGGTAATCATAACCGACATAAAGATGGTCATTCAAATACCGCAACATTGAGCTTAGATTTAAACACGTCAAAATACTGTTCAAATGCCATAAAATATAAACGGGTCTGGATAAAAATGAATAGCAATTGAAAACCTTCAGAATACACAGGTCCAATTAAAATCATTTGACAATGATTAACGAAGACTTTTGAACTTTAAAGCCAACTTATTATTGAATTGTACATCAGGAAGAGTGCATATTTTTGTATTTAGACCGCATAAATTAATTAAAATTTTAAAATTTTTTATTTTTATTTATATTAGAAAAGTTTTACAAACTTTTAGAAAAACCGTAGTTTATGCTGTAAATAAATACGCAAAATAAAAAAAATACATTTTTTATATGGCTAACGCAATCAGTTAAGAGTTTTAACACCATAATTTGAAGACAAAAAATGGGTATTAAAACTTTTAAAATATTGTGCAATAAGTTTGAGATACTACGTGAATTTGAAATTTATTATTTTCATACTTTTTTGTTTTAATAAAATCATAAATAAAAATTCTTAAAACAAAATAAAAATAAACTCAATGAGAAAATTATTTTTTAATTTAGGAAAAATAAAATTTTATTTTATTTTAATAATTTTTTTGTTTCTCATATTCATAAACATATTTCGAGCAGTGATAAAAAAAAAAAAGATTAACATTATTAAGAACATAGCGAACACAACATTAGCCCACGAAGCAATGTGTGCTGCTGTGCATTTTATGTACAAAACAGAAATATTAAACAAAATGAAAATAATTAAAAAATAATTACAAACATAATAATACAATCGTAATAATACAATAATAATAATAATAAAAATAAAAAAAAATTATTGGAAAGAAAGTATTGTAAAATCTTCTCCAATTATGTGTAATTAAAGTATAATTATAATGATAATAACAATTAATGAAAGGATATGGTTGTAACAAACATAATCATGCATGATGACTGTTAGTTTATACACATTCATTAAAAATAATTATAAACAATTTATTTTATATAATTTGTTGTTGGTTTTGTTTGTTTGCTTGTTTGTTTGTTTGTTTGTTTGCTTGTTTGTTTATGTATTGTTTGCTTATTGGTGTCATTAATTCATTAGTATTTTATGTGTTATTTATATAAACGTTCATTTTAGTTAACATTTCATCAATAGTTTGTTATAAAATTTATTTATTTTTTTCCTCTTTTTACAATTCAATTATAATTACTTGTATGAATGAATTATTATCATGTGTTTTGTTTTTTGTTTTGTTTTGTTTTGTTTTGTTTATGCCGTCTTATAATATATTTTAATAAATATTTTTTATTTACAAAACAAATGAAATGAAAAAAAAACAACGAATGTTTTATTTTTAAATTCAAATTCGAATTTGAAACAAAAGAAAAAAGTATTAAAAGAAAAAAAAAAATAATCAAATGAAATAAAATATTTTTCAAGCGTATTCATGTGGTGTTTTTTGTTATAAATTGTTTTTGTTGTTGTCCTTTCATTTTTAAAAAATAATATGCATTCTTGTAAATGTGATTAATTATTTAATTTTTTTGTTTTTGTTGTTGTTTTTGTTTTTAAATAAGATCTTAAAATTAATATTAAATTTAACTATTTTATATGCAATTATTTAATTAATAATAATAATAATAATAAATGTGGGTGTGTGTGTATATTCATTATTATGTTTTGCTTTATTTATGGCCTCTAATGAATTTTGTATAAATCCTTAGGGATTCTATTGTTTTTTGTTTTTTGTTTTTTGTTAAATTCATTTAAAATTTATATTTGAGCGTTTTTTCTTTTACTCTCTCTCTTTAGTGAATTTTCTTTGGCTGTACGAAATTTAAAAAAAAAGGAAATAAAAATTATTAAACGATAAACAAACAAAAACAAAAAAAAAAAAAAAAAAAAAAGAAAAGAAAGAGAGAGAGAGAGAAATAGAGAGGGAGAGAGAGAAACGGGGAAGTATTATTGTAAAAGGAAAACAATTTAATCCTCAATTGCTCTTTCCGCCTCTTGTAGATCAGTTGTCACCTTCTTTTCTTGAGCATCTGTTGGAAAATAAGAAAAATTAAATTCACCGTTTAAATATTCCTCTCCAAAAAGGATTTCACATGTAAATTTACCTTTTATGGCCTGTTCTTTCCATATCTTTCTGTTTTCGGCTAGACAAGTTAACCATGGCTTACGTATGGCAAATTTGTATCTGAATGTCGAAGCAGCTGCTGTAGCTTTACTACCAGTCGCTTCATTGTCTGCATTGCCGCTACCCTCCACTGTTGCTTTATTTGAAATAGTTTGTACATCTGTAGTCTTGCTCTCATTAGCTTCTTCTATGGCCTCACAAGTTGTTGAACGTTTACGTAATGATGGCTTTGTTGTTGGACCATCGACAGGAACATCTCCAGCATCTATGCTGATATTAACATTTTTACACATGGGTGCGATGGGTGCCAAAACAAATTCTAGCATATCACCCAATACCATCATGCTAGGATCGACAATGAAATCAATGAAACCAATTTGAGACTCGGCCACCAGGGTACTTTTGCGATCGCACAATGGACTAAAGGGTAAGCCAAGTTCCTGTTCAAGATCACCTTGACGGAAAAATTCCTCCAATAATAACATCGTCCAGCGATGATGTAGATTCCATTGTTTAGATGGATGTGATATATCACAACAATGCAAGACCATGCATAACACCTTTGGCTTATCAATGGCATCAGGTAGCGTTAGAAGATTTTTCATATTTTTAATCTGTTGGAAATGGAACGACATGTCTGTGGACAGGACCATATCAATTATCAACGACCTTAATTCGCGATACTCATCACGCGACATATTCGATAAAATATTGCAGTCATCATCCTTGAGTAAACGAAAAGCAGCACTAATATGATGATTTTCCAATACTGCACGATCATTATATATCAGAGCCGTTTCTGAACCCGACATTACATGGAAATTATTAGTGGTGCCAGTATGTTCATAATCATGTATTAAAGCAGCCAATAGAGTGGCAAATATCTCCAGATCTGTAAGCCAATTCATAAGACCAGTTTGGCACAACATGTGATGCATTGTTTGAGTAACATCGGCTGCATGCAGATTATTGTGATATGGATTGCGATATCGACAGTAGCCCTCCTCAATGCGATTTAGAAAAACTTCCAATGTTGACGGTGCAATTTTAAATTTGTGTATGATGCCATAACGATTGAGCAAATCATAACCGATATATTTAACCGGTAGACAATTGGCCGCTTCTGCCAATGCAAAAACATCAAAACTCCAATCGTCCAAATTCTGTAAAGAAATAAAGAATTTTAAAGAAAAAAAAAACACAATTTTGTTCATTATGGAAGGCAATTCTATTTATTGCTGGCAATTGATTTTCCTATTTTTGTTCATTTCAAGTAGTCACTGCTCTTTATTGGATTTTAAATTTCAATTTTCAAATTCAAAATTTCATTAAAATCCTTTGATTTGCTTACCTTAAGACATTTAGCAACATCAGCTGGAAATTGTAAGAGCGCCGTACTTGACACTTTACGATAAATACGATCCACAAATATGCCAGCACGTATGGCATGAGCCACTGAACGAAATTTCGGTTTTTCATCGGTTCTTCGGCGAGTTGTTGCCAGTTGACGTGTAAATGTGGAAGCCAGCCACTCACGTACTTCTGGCGGTACAGCATCCGGTTGAACTTCAGACAGTTCGTCATCTTCATCGGCAAGACGTCTGTTTTTAAGGTAAGTAATGTTGTCATCATTGTTATTATTGTTGTTGTTGGTTGTTATTGCCGTTATTGTATTATTACGATTGGGTGTTATTGACATTTGTGTGAGGGAAAAAAGGAAATATCAAGGAAATTAAAAGGTTTCATAGGAAGTTTAATGGATAAATGGGGAGAGAAAAGAGAAAAATAATTACAGTTAGTAAAACAGTTTTCATATTTTTTTCTTTCTTTATTTTTTTTTTGGTCTTTAATAAAGTATTTTTAAATATTTTTCGCTTTTTTTTTTTGAAATTATATTTTTTAAATTATTTTTTAAAAAATAAAATAAAGCCTTAAAAATAAGATTAAAAAAAATTAAATTAAATTAAATTAATTGAAATGAAATACAATACATAATTTTATTAAAAAACAAATAAGTTGACACTATTAATCGTATAGCTTTTAAAATATTTTATTAATGAAAGCAACAATTAAATATATTAAAATTGTTCAATAAAAAAAAAAAAATTAAAATATTCTTATGAAGGCATAAGAAACATAAACTGAAACCAAAATAAAAATCATGTTTCAAAAGGTGAGTGCATTTATATTTGGTTTTGCTTTTCATAACATATTTTTTTGTTGTTGTTTTCTTATTATTTTTTTTTTTTATTTTTTATTGGATGGAGTGTTTTCAATGTTTGTTTTATTACTTGATAGTGGGTCAGAGTGGTTGGTTGGGTAGTGAATTTAATGTTTTCATGAAATCTTTATAAAACATAACTAAAGAACGCTAAATTTAAGTATTAAAGTTCATAACACATGCTTTTGAAATGCCAATTGGCTTGTTTTGAGGGAATTTCTTAGTTTATTTATTTATTTATTTATTTATTTTTAATTTAGTGTAGTGTCTGTCGTGCATTCATCTAAAAAGTTTTCCAAATTTTTTTTTTTTGCTAATTTCTAAAATGCAATGCAAAACAACAAACTATTGCAATTTCATTATATGATAAGAATTTGATTGGTAATATAAATTTTGTTTGTTAAACATGCTTGTAAATGTGCCTCTATATAAAATATGAAAAGTGTTGGTATGCAAAAGAAAACATTCTTTCGAGAACCTTTAAATTAAACATTTTTATTATCATAATTTGTTTTTTGGAAGTTCTAAAAGTACTCTCATGCAGATTATCGCCGATTCTTGTGTATTGTCGGTGTTGATTTGGATCACTTGTCTACAATTTAAATAACTCTGCCAACACCAATCAAAAATTAAAAAAAAAAAATATCAAAAATAAAATGTTAAATTCTTTTTAATTTCAGATATTAGCACATACATGTATAATATGTATATCATAGCAATGTACATAATTTGAAAAACAAATATGAAAAATGATCATTAATAATAATATTCCCAGTTTTCATGTTCCACATTCACATGTAGTCCCTTATCTTAGTTATTTTCCTTAGTTTCGGGTTCTTTTTTGCTCTATCAGAAGTCAAGCTCTAAATTGCCCATCCATGAGCTACAATTTGGACTACATTTTTCAGTATTTCTAAAATTGCTTTCATGTTGGCTTGCATCTTCGTTCGAGAAACATCGCTAATCTCTTTAAGTAATACTTTAAAGGAGTTAAATTGCATGATATTGGTGACCAAAGAACTGCTGAAATAGATCCATGATATCAGTCATGCTGAACCCACGTTCCATTGACTGTAACGCTTTAAATTTTATTTTTTGTTTTAGAAAAAGTACGCTCCCAAAATGCAATCCCTTTAACCATAACTAATCTTCGAATAATTTTTTTGTATATTTTCAATACCATTCAAGTGTTCTCTTATTTTTACATGCTTTTAAGTATACTTATCATCATTATTACACTTACTTACATTGTTTCTTTTCTTTTTTAATAATTTTTTTTCAATTTAATTGTGCATATAATGAAATTACAACAATTTATTTATATTTACGCTTAAGCAAAACATACGTATAAACACATACTACATATGTATGTACAGTGTATGAAATGTTATTTATAATATGTAAACGAGCAAAACATCATCAGATTGAATATCATCACATTTCACTGTGTCTATTAAATTATTATCAAGCAATTGCAATAAGAGTTGTGCAGTGGAAAAATTACAGAGAAAGAGAAAAATAAAAAATCGCTTTTAAATGATTTATAAAACGTCAATCATTCCATTAATTTTCAAAAAAAAAAGAGAAAAACGAAACAAACAAGAGAAAATAATTCAATCAACTAAATTATCATTCATTCATTCAATCATTGATTCACTCTCACATAGTATGACATGTCAATCCATTGAAAAGGATTCAATCATATAAACATACTATCATATATAAATACACACATAACCTTCGTATAACATACATACATATATACATTGAAAACAAATTCAATTGTTGTATTAAGAAGAGTTTTTTTAACACACTCTCATTAGTAAGAATAGTTAAAATTATTAACAAAAAACAAAACCATTTAACCTTTATTATTTCCCTTTTTAGTTCATCACATTATATGTCAGGATATATGTATGTATGTATGTATGCAAGTATCAGGGTATCATAAATAACCCACTTATTTTAAATGTCTTTTTAACACAATAACCGTAACACCAGTTTTGCTTTTTTTCTTCGATTTCAACATTTTATTTTATTATGACAAAATTATTGTATTTTAAATCATCATTCTGCTTCTCCTGGCCCCCGTTTTTCTTCATTGTAATAAAAATTATTGCATTTCATAAATTCTTTTGCTCTCTTACCCTCTGTGTTCGAGTTGTATATTAGTTTTGTAAGTTAGTTTTGACTGGTTCTCCTTGTAAATGCCAAATGTATTCATTCATTCACTTACTCACTGCTTTCTTAAACAAACTCTATAATTTGGTTTGAAAAATAACTACTAAATATCTACTTAGTGAAGAAGAAGATGAAGAAGAAGAAAAAGAAAAAGTAAAATAAAAACTTTCTCAACTTTAATAACCATTTGGCCAAACTAACATAGTGTCTACAGGGAGTACTGCTGGGAAAGCACCATAACTTTGTGAGTGGCAAAATGTTAAAAGAAAAAAAAAAAAAAAGGTGGAGAAGAAAAAAAAAATAAAAATAAATATTGAATCTTTAAGGGAATTCTGTTGTATTTATCAATGACATTTTCAAGCAAGAACCAGAGCCTTAAAGGCATACAATCTAAAAGAATAATTTTAAAAATCAAAGCCTTTGAGAGGACAAACCATAAGTATTACGTGACTTTTATATACTCTGCCATGTAAACAAGAGGTTATAGTACGTTTTTAGATTGAGTATGGTTTTTAAGCAATCATAGATCATAGAAATTGTGTATGAAATTGTAAGAAGAATACACAACTCAATCACAGGACAAAAAGGACAAAAATATCATTCTGAGAATGATTATTATCATACGTCTCTTGCATATACTTTTTGATCTTTTAAGTCTTCTTTTAGTGACGAAAAATGAACTACTCTATACTCCACTACTTTATAATTATTATTGTAACTCCTATGGCAAATGCTATCCTGTGAATCACGATCATTTACCAATACAATCCCACTCAATTTTTTCCTCAATGGAGATGGAGTCCGAACGAAAACCATACTCAGTCAACAACAATAAAAACTAGTAATTTTCTGAGGAACGATCTGTTTAGTCTATATTCATACTGAGCTAAGCAACTCTACTGTTGAAGTTTTGCTCACAATAGACAATTGCAATAAGAATGCATTCTTTCATGTTTTGATATTGAGAAAGAACTCAAATATAAACTACGTTTGTGTTTAAAAGCAAGCAAAAAATAGAGTTCAAAGTAAAATTTGTACGTTCGCAGCTTTCTTTTTACAAGAAACTTTGTAAACTTTCTTGTTTTCTTTTTCTCATTTTTGTTTTTTTTTTTTTTTGTTTTTATAAATTTTTCCCTCAACTATTTGTCATACATTTTCCCTTTTTTCTATGCTTATTTCTTTTTTTTTTTTTGCTATAGTCTTTATCTAATGTTTTCCTTTAGTTTTGATAAAAAAAAAGGGGGTGGGAATAAAAACAAAATTTATATTTTTCTTGCATATTTTCTTTATGTTGTAATCGTTGAAATAAGAGAAAAAGAAAGGGAAAAGATGAAGAAGAAGGATAAAAGAAATATAAAATTGTTTGCATAAGTGCATTTAACGATTTACAAATAATAGAAGAGTAAAGGATATAAAAATATTGTTTATTTTAGTTTCTCTTCATTCCTCTGTATTTCTATTTGTTTTTAAACTTGTTGTAGGATGATTGGATTCGTTTTGGC
The DNA here is from genome assembly GCA_005959815.1 of Sarcophaga bullata. Classification (NCBI taxonomy): domain Eukaryota; kingdom Metazoa; phylum Arthropoda; class Insecta; order Diptera; family Sarcophagidae; genus Sarcophaga; species Sarcophaga bullata. Next base: position 125,464 of record QOCX01000100.1, read on the forward strand.
TCCCTAATAAGTAAGTTTTTATCAACTTTTGTTGATAATGTTTTAAAGTTTGTTTTAAACAATTAATGAAGAATATAGGCGTTACACGTTATATGTTAGAAAAGATATTAATTTTATAAAGTCTTCATCTCTTATTATTCTCCGGAGCATATAATCTGACAAAGGACTGCTACGCTACACAAAATATGTATAAATATGTATTTAAGTGCCTAAATGAACATCCTTCCGGGACACTTCTGCCTATACAGAACAGGCTTGGTGAAGAATAATGGAGAGATACAAAACTGGACATGACTCATCTCAGAGGAATGCATTAGAAAAGAGATAAGGGATATGAGACTTTGGGGATAATTTAGTAAATCTTTTCCAATCAAATTTTAGTCTGGAAATGCGACCTAAAAAATAACTAAAAACTCAAAAATATTGCACTTCTTGCCGCAGTCAAATTTAAAAAATGCTTTTAAATAGGGCAAAAGCAACACTATTTAAATGTTATTTTTTTAAGAGGCAATATTTTTTAAAGTGGCAAATAATACCCGAATTATTTTCATTTAGTAAGACAATGAAGAGAGAAATAGAGTGTGTGGGCTCTATTTAAAAACAGATGAACAAAAAATGTTTCCAGGTCTTAACTACTTCGTTCTTAATAATTTAAATAAATAATTAAACAAATATTTGATATGAAATTATGGGGTAACTAACTTAATCAAAAAAACATATGCAACATTCATGGCAGACCAGACACTTGGAAGGTATTTTTTTTCCTGAAAAAAATTTGTTTAAAATTAAAATTTTAATTTTTTTTATTTATTATAAAAAATGTATGCCTGGTTTTATTAATAATCAATATTTTTGTTTTTATTTTTATAGATAACTGACACGAATTTTGTACAACCAAAGAACACATTCAAAAACCTTCTTTCAAAAGGATGTAACTAAACTTTTATAATTGCTTCTTTTAAATTATTCTTCTTTTTAAATTATTTATTATAATACTTATTATATACTCAAATCAAGAAAATTAATTGATATTACAAGGTTTTCAAAATTTTTATTTCCTTTAATTTCATATTTTATAGTCTAAGTTTCTTTTCGCTGCTGTTAAAGTCGAAAATAGAAACGATTGTTATTTAGTTACGATCTGTACATTTTTCATTAGCGATTACATATCCATTTACAAATATATTTACAATATTTTTATATTATTTTTAGCTTTCAAGGTGATGCATTAAATTTATTTTCTTTTGCCACATAAAAAATATTTCTTTTAAACACTTTCCTTCCGAAATCGTAATAAAACATTTGAACGATTGCAAATGATTTCTTTGATAATTTTTTTTTTAAATTTACTTTAAATATTCACTTAAACTTGAAAGGAATTTAAATTTGTATTTGCTTTCACGCATACACACTCTCAAATATTATAAAATACCGTTGATGATGATCATTCCCAACATCATTCATTACTGGCATACAACCATCAAAAGGATATGCTTCAATAAATATTTTTTCTTTTTTCTTTTCTTTTTTTTTTGGATTAAAATTATTTGAATGCTTACACGCACACACACACACACATATATATATATATATAAATGACACACCTTTTCTTACTCTCCTTGGCGCGATATTGTATGATAAACTGTATGAGTTCCACGGTTATGATACTGTTGCGACTATTTTGACGTGAAAAGCGACTCATAACACCCGCTACTTTGTCTAAACAAATGTCAACACGAAAATTCCTTATGTCCTAAGCGTTAAGCGTTTTATATTCGTAGTTATTGTATTTGTTGTAACAAGAACAACATCAAAGTGTTGTGGTTTAAAGAACATGAAAAATGTTTTCTTTTAAAACTTAAACTTTATCTTTCATTTACAAGGAGGACATGTTTTAAGACACACACACAATTGGCTTTTGTGGACACAATAATTGCCGTAATTTGTTATCTTATTATCCTTTGTTGTTGTTGTTGTAAGACATGCGTGCTTAAACACTTAATCGACAACGAAATAAGAAAAATTAAGATGTTTGTTGTGTTTTTGGAAATTTTTGTTCGTTCTGTGCCGTTTTTTTTTGCGCGTCTTATGTGTCTTTACGTTGAGACTAGAATTTAAACTAAATTGTGGCCAAAACCATTTATCCTTTAAGTCCATCAATTCCATTTGCTGCTGTTAATTAAAGAAAATTTTCTTTTATTTTTATATCTTTTCTTTGTTTTTTTTTTCCGACTCGGTTTTTGCCAACTCACGCTATTTTCTTGTTGATGTTATTAGGTCATTGTAAGTGTATTTCTTTTATATTAAAGAATATTTTTAAGAGGTGGGGGTATCAATTATGTTGGTACAATTAATGGTGTTAAACGCTATCTTTTTTGGTGGTTTTGCTGTTGGTATTCAAGTAGAATTGGTATCCAAAATTCAGTTATTTTATACCAATTTTTGAAGTGATAAGATACTGATACACACCACACAAGATAATTATTAATAATGGTACAGGGTAATAATGGGTACCATGAAGGTGAAAAGGTGAAGGTAAGAAAACAAATGAAATCTTGTCTATTTCGCCATGTTATCCTACTGAGACAGGCCGTAGGGTAATCACTAAATGGTCATTACAGTTGTTGCATGCGATTTATAAGTATTAAATATTATTTTAATTGTGTTTAATCCTTTTTATTTTTATTATTGACTTTTTTTTCCATACAATTTAATATTGTTTTCTGTCATATTTGGGTCTCTTTTTTTTTATTTTTTATTTCATATTCATCCATGGCACTTGCTTGTCTTTTTTTTATGAAATTCTTTTATGATAAAAACGTGTTTTAATTTCTAGGTCTTTTCTAAAGAAAAATAAAAACTGAAGTCAACAACAAAATACAATACAACAGAAGCAAAGTGAAAAACATCGAAGCAAATGTCATGAAGACATGAAATGACGACAACAATTTTTATATCGTTGTAATAAATATTGTGTAGTTTTGTATTTCTAGATATTCTCGGCAACAGAATAATTGAAAAAAGAACAGGATGAGTATGAGTATATTCAAACAATAATTGGATGAAACATAACAACAAACGGAAGTCTTCAGGTATCAGTTATAAACAGCTGCTAGTGTACTTCTCTTTTTTTTTTTTTTTTTTTGATAAACTCTCTAACATGTTAGCTACCACAACCAAGAGAGAAGAGTCTATACCTCTGCCGCTTTATACATCGAAAAGAAAAAAAAAATACCGTTATCTTACTTTCTCAACCGGCAACACTCACTCACTCACTCACTGATACCATTAACAGTGGAGAATTATTTGTATAAAACACTTATTTTGTGTGTGTGTGTGTTTGTGTATGTTTTATAATAAAGTGAGAGGTTTTAGTAGATTTTATATTCATAGTGAAAACGATTTGCATGTTTAAGTTAAAGTTTCTCTTCTTCTTCTACTTCTTCTTTTTATTTTCTTCTTATTCCATCTTATTTCACAAGCAGACATATTTTGTTGCCATCAGCTAAATTCAGCTTTAACTGTTTTCTTTCTTCGGGTGGTGTGGTGTGGTGTGGTGGTGAAAATTGGTAAAAAAAGTTGAAAAGTATTAAAAGTTGAAAGACTCAAGTGAGCTTATGTACATAACTGTAGTTGTATTAGTGTAGAAGTGTAAGTTAATTGTTAACAGAGATAATACTAATGACCTTGGAATGTTTCAAGTTGTTTGCCGGAGGAGTAGTAGATGGTGTAACACTAACTGTTATTGGAGCTTTAAAAGGGCAAATTACTGAATTTAATTACACCGACACTTAATATGTGTGTACTATTTAAAGAGATTTTAAAAGATAAACGAATTTAGTGCAAGCGTTTAAAAAAACTTTTAAAGTCTTAATAAAACAGCCACTTAATCTGCATTTTATTATACAAACAAAATTAAAAGTATGAAGAGGAACAGGATCAAACTTCAGACGTTTTCTTGCATAGCCGTTATCAAGAGTCAAACTTTGAAAGTCCCTGTTGCTATTAATTATAAAGTCAAAAGTAAATAAAAATTCTGTAGATACATACTTTAAAATTTACAATTTCTAAAGTAATTTAAAGTAATGCCTTTCACCAAAACGTTTTTAAAAATTTAAAATCAATTTTAACCACAAAAGAATGTTAAAATTTGTAAAACAAGAATACAAACCACACAAAGCGCAATATGCCACACACACTACACTACAATACCATACAAAATGAACATGTAAAATAGAATTTGAGAAGACAGCAGACAAATACCAATAAAAAGGAAAACAAATTATAAAAATATGGGCCGACTGAGAGATATTACCAGCCAGATAGACTCATAAAAACATTTGCTTTACGGTGGTAAATAAATATGTGTGTGTGTTTACATACCGTGTGATTTAATGTATATTTTTTATGCATTACCCCAAATACATTAAGAGAATCAAAAAAAAAAAAAAGAAACAAACATTAGCAATATTTATTAACGCTATATCGCCTTAAAGTATGTTACAACAATTCAAATTCAACAATACTATCGCTATAAGGCATGAAATTGTAACAGTGTTTGTGTGATTAAATACAAACATATCTAAATGTGGCCCACAGCCAGGCACATACACATACACGCATATTACTTAATGTTTTATTATCATGTCTTTACCCTAACAACTTACGGAACTAGATACATACATACATCTATACATAGAAATATGTATGTACGAATATCCTTTGCTAGGTTAGGCTTGAAACACGAAAATTAGCTGTGAAAAAGAGAATTCAAACTCTTAACAACTCAACTCAACTTAACTGTGTGGAAATAATAAATGAAATCGTTGATACGATATGATACGATACGAGAAGAGTACATTATCATGGAATTACCAAAGAAATATTTCTTTAATGATGCCTTAAACACATTTTGTAGCAAATATTTCCATCCATCCATTACCAATTTAATGCTTGCTTCCCTTAATACAATGGCAAGTAGACAGTGTAATAACTTCCTATAAAAGCTTGTTACATGAAGAGCCTAACAATTGTCTTTCAGATCTTTTAAGTCTCTTCACATTAAACCATTTAATCAATATTTTTTTTTATTACTCGCGGCGTGTTGGAGGATGAAGAACTTTTACGATTGCCTAATGATGCTGTGTAGCAAAACATCAAATGAATATTTAATAAACGAGAAAAATTCCCTATTTATTCAATTTGCCGTAGGAAATGAAAACGAAAAAATAAAAACAATAATAAAAAATTCGTATTAAATTTAAAATTTAAATTGAAACAAGAAAAGGAAGAGAATTTAAAATTCATTTTTGTTTAATACTTTATGAGTTCGGGATGCCATTTTGATGTTTATAAAGCTGCGAGCATAGATGCCAAATTAATTTAATATTAAATCTATGACGTTAAAGAAAAAATTCAAAAAAAAAATTCGATATATTTTACACTAAATTTAATGCAGAATTAAGAACATTAAAGTGGGAACTATTAAGTTAAGAAGACAACATTGCAGCTGTCCAAAATATTAAGACCACAAAATTGCAAAATGTTTATATGAACATTTAATTGTTCTTCACATGAAACCGATGTCGCTACTACTACTGCAAGTGCTTTAAGTAGGTAGAACCTACCTCCGTGTAACAATAACAGTTAATTTCAAGCTCTTTCATCTCCATTAAGCTAGGAAACCATAATTAAGCTGCCTAAAATGCGAGAATTTATAACATTTTTACGGCCTATAAGAAATTATCCAGTATTGCACTGGACTCGCCTATTTATTAAGAAGTGCCCTGCATTTGTTTTGTATTTTCAACTGAAAAATCTATATCTTACCGATAATATTTGTATTCTGGCTTATAACTTTCCGCTACAAATGTTTTAGGGAATTTAAAACTTTTGATTTTTATCTTAAATTTCTTTACTGCACTCTTGCACTCTATTTTCAAATTTGCTTTCATCAAATCATAAATAAAAAACAAAAAAATACTTTCGAAATTAGCACTTCATTAAGAGACCATAAATTAATTGCACTGACTGATTATGCATGAACTTTCATACTCACACCCACATACACATACATACATTGGCTACAGCAAATTAACAGCATATTCCATAATTGAATTGAAATCTGAAATGCACAACTTTATTTAACCACATGATGATTTACTTTGTATGCCAGTAATTAAATGAAACAAATATTTTAAATAACATCCCCTGCTTTGCAAACAAAATTTTGAATTGCATTTTTAATTATTCTAAATTCGTTTTACACGAATTCCACTGTATGAAAATCCCAAAATAATGTGGTAACGTTTGGTAAAGCACAAGAAAAAAACAAAAAAACAAAAAATATTTTCAATTAAATGCTAAAAAATTTCAATAAAATGAAAAACATAAAAAATTTCCTCTATTTCAGTGCCTAAAAGCCTAGTTTAATAGGTTTTTGATACAATTATCACTCGTACACTCACTCATACTATCCAATTACAATACAGTTATCTACACAAGCATACATCCATACATACCTACTGTTGTTGTGTATATTAAAATCGGATAGAGAAAGACAGTGTGAGAGAGACAAGTGAAATATTGCGTGAAGCTTTTAAATGTGTTTGAATTTGTAAATGTATGTGTGTATGTGTGTGATTGGTAAAGAACAGTAAGAGAGAGTTCATTTATTTTTATGTTTTTAGGCATTATTTTACCACACATACAATAGTCTTCCATGTTTTAGGTTTATATGCCTGTGTATGGGTATTAGTTGGACAATACAATTACAAAAATAGAAATTTATACTTACAACACAAACACAAATGCAGACACAAATACACACACACATTCTTTCATACAAATTCATTTATTTGTATATGAAATTGAAGGCATTATTAGATTAAAGCCATGGAGTTATTGAACCACAAAAAACAAGAAAAAACAAGCAAAAAAAAAAAAAAACAACAAAAACGTTTACCAATAATGTTAAGGGACATTTGCGAAATTCCATTTAAGCCTCTTCCTTATGATTTTCAAAATTGTGGATTTATTTAATTGCGCGTCGTTTTTTTTTTTGCTTTTCTTTTCAAGTCAATTTGACAATACAGTCGTATTTGTATAGAAAATTTATTGAATTTATATTAAAAATATTCAGCTTATAGAACAGGTAAGGGCTAGAAGTATAGGAAAGAAAGTGGCCACACAAATTTAGTTTTCCAAAGATTTTTCTATACTTTCGATTACAAAGGAGGAGTTTTCCATTTAACCTTCAAGCTTATTGTATATGAATATCGTTATTGCTTTTAATATGGTTTTTAATTACACTCAAGTGCCTAAAGATCAGGGTACTCGCTTTTTAGTAAAGTCCTCTGAGCCTTCGTTTTCTATTAGTACGTCTGAAGATCATTACTTTCAAACTGGCAATATGTTGCGGAACAATATGCCCTAAGTTTGACTGACCATTTATTTAAACTGTGCTACATAAACGCCTCAATTCCATGCAAATCCAATTGATATCTGTCTACTACATACATCTCGTATAGCATACAGAAATATTTTTCCTTTCGTTTATTCCTTTGTAATAAATTTTTTGCCGAGTCTGGCATTATTTTATTCCTTTTTTGATAAGAAACTTTTATTGTGTTGTTTTATTCAACATATTTTGGTTACAATCCATTGCATTAGAAGGAGAAGAAGACAGTAGTAGAGAAATAACAACAATAACAACATGATTGATTATATTCAACTTAAATTAAATGGTAAATTTACACAAAAAAACAAACAAAAAGAAAAACTATTGTCTTGTATCATAAACTGCGAATATTCATTTTCATTTTGGTCTTCATTTGCATTATTCTTTATTGTTGTTTTTGTTTATCTCTTATTTGAAGGTCACACGACAACAATAATATCCATGGAATGGTAATGAAATAGAATTTCGTTCTTTTATCCTTTTTTTCTGTAGATAATGGTGACCTAATTTAATAACGATGACGATGACTTTATCGATATCGATGATGATGAAAACGAATGGCTTTAACTTTCATTTAGAAATTCTTAATTAAAGAGAAATTAATAGAATTGCAAGGAATACAATAAAATATTGCAGCAGAAAATATGAAATGATAGAAAAGGAAATTTTGCAAGAATTGCAAAATAAGTTATGAAGCATTATAAAACAGAAAGTAATTGGAAAACAGTCTAGCTGAGCAATAATATTTTAAAGTAATAAAGAAATTATTTTCATTTTATTACACTATCAATGGGTAATGTTAACTTATATGGGGGCAGCGCTTTTAAAAGCTTTTTAATTTCAAAATAAAAAAAGAATTATTTCATATACAATACTAAGTGTTGGGCAACGTTGGCTGCTAAACGACTCAATCTGTATGATAAATTTTCAAAAGATATCTAAAATTTACAATGCCATGAAATTGAAGTACATGAAAATTCAGTTTTCCACCGGCTATAAGGTTGAGTTATTCATACTCTTTAGAGAAAGATGGATTAATAATACGACCTGGTCATAAAATCCCATCTTAGTTACAATAAGATTTCTCCCATGAAATTGGGAATGTGTTCAGAAATAACTTCGATCATCATGCTGATCGTGCCTCTTTGGAGTTCGAGAAGACTTTCTGTGCGCCAGATTTGCTGTGCCATCTATCCATATCTCACACGAAGTTGACGAAGTTGAAAAATCCCTGTTTTTAATGGAATTACCACAAGATAGTTCGATGATCGTGCTATGTATGACTGCATACTTTAAACACTTTTCAGTTTGATTGTGTATGTCATATCATGCTCATTGGAAGATTAATGGCAGTCATAAACCGTCTTAAAACCCAGTGGTCAAGTACAATAAGAACTTTGTGTCCTTACAGTTGCTTGACTATCAAAATGTATCCTAATATTCTTTCTCGAGATATTTTTATCCTTAATAATTTCAACTATAGCTCGTGTGGCAGACACTACTGCCTGTAAGGCACAATAGTGGCCCTGTAGTTTCTTCGAGTGGACTATACCAAAGAATTATCAAAGTTAACACAACCCCAACATGTCTGCTAGGCAATAAATGATATTCATATCGATAACAAAATAAATAATCGTTAACGAGTGTATTTAATGGAAAATATCGTTCTTACAATGGTAAGAATTGAAGAAAATCAGAACATAGCTAAACTGGGCGATGTTCATAGTAATTGAGAATATCTACAACCATTGTATAGTGAATTTTATGTAGGAACTTGGCTTAGTGCTTAGTTGGTAAATGAGTTGAAGTTATACGATTATTACCAATAGATTGCGATAGCATGATATGTTGATAAGTTTTTAGAAGCGGAAGTATTTTACCAATTTAAATTACAATCAAAAATCATGTGATTTTACAACAGAATATTGTCTTATAATCTAGGTGGGGTGGTATTTTATCACATACGCTTGCTTTTATCTTATGATTAATAAGGCGTTCATATTTTGTACAAATACACACACACACACATGTTGTTTAATTTGATTATTTAATACTGTATATGTTTGTCAATATTTAAATAAATCAATAATTATTGATTAGAAATAATTTATAGAAGAATAATTTACATTTTTTCAAAGGATAGAATGGACATTTTATGAAGAATATTTTTGTTATTAAAACACTTCGTTTCTTTTCAATTAAGTTCTTAGATCATTGGCACGTATTTTCTATGACATTTTCTGTTTTTTAAAGGAAATTAATTTCAAGTTATTGAAATATTCACGTTAATGTTTTTTTTTTTGTTTTTAATTATTCATCTGTCACATATACGAGTATAGAAATGATAAGTATTGTTATCGATAACTTGTTGCATTAACATTTTTTTTTCTTTTTTTTGTTTTTTAATTTAATTATTATGATTTATTTCGTTTGTTTCTCCATTTGATATTTCACTACACACAACATTTATTAAATAATTAATGATTGAAATGCGTTCAAATTAAAATTCCAATTTTAATTCTTTGCTCAATAAATATTTCAATTGTCACACTGACTGACTGATTCAATTCACACGAATACTGGCAATGACTTCACGTTCAATTTTAATTATTACTAATGTGAACAAAAAATGAAAAAAAAAATGTGAAAAATAAATAAAAAAAAGAAAAGAAAAGAAAAGAAAAAACGATATTAAATTGAATTAAAATTATAATACTCATGGAAATACATTGTTTTTTTTTTTGGGTTTTCTTTTCACTAGTGGTGGTGGTGGTGGTGGTGGTAGTGCTGCTGCTAATTTCGATATTTATTTTTCATATCTAATGTACGTTTTGATTTCGTATAATTTCTTCTTTGCCTCTTTAAACTTCTTTATTGTTCAAAGTAAAGTGTTGTTGTGATTACACCTTAAAAGTTAAAACAACTCAAAGCCAAAACATATCTGAGATATGATAGACGGCCAAAAATTAAAGTGATTTCAAGTGTAAAGCCCTTAAAGGTTGAGACAGATAGTCTGCCTGTCATCATGTCATAATCAAAATCAAAATGTTGAATATGATTGTAATTGACATTATAATGATGAAGATATTTTTTGGTCTTCAAGTGCTTAACTGTGATCATTTCATTTGTATTTCGTTTTTTTGATATTACAAAGGCCGGCCTCAGAGTCATGGGTGTTATCGTTTAAAATATTAAAGAGTTTCTTTTTTTTTGTTCATTTATTGTTTATTTTTCTTTATAATTGATTGCTTAAAATAACCTTTTTGTTATTGTCACTGCAGAGGTTCATTGATGGCTTTGAAATAGTTTCTTAACTACTGGATAATGAATTGGAAAGAATTTCCACAAAATGTTAGAAGTTCTTAAAGAAAATATTTTTGAAACTTTTGAACTACACTGTATGCAAATAATATGGCAGGCATTGCTTTTTGCTTTAACAGTTCTTTAATCGAATAAAAACTAATCGACATCGATTATATAATGATTCCATACTTTTATCATTTGAAAATCAAATCAAAATAGAAAAATTTCAATTCAATTATAAAACAAATGCCTTTCCTATCTTTTATCTTTCACATATCAATGCTTTGGAAAACATGATAAACTAATGGCGACATTTGAAAAAAAACATAAAAAAATCGGTTTGTATGGCTTTAAAAATAAAATCCAAATAAAATATTGAAAAATAAAGAAACAAATTTTGTAACAACATACAGTGTACCAAAGAGATAAGAGAGAATTACATTTAAGTTTAGAAAAAAAAAAAGCAATCAAACAAACAAATTGTATTGCACAATGAATGGCATTGTGAAATATAATTAAAGAAAAATCACTTTTCATTTCATATATTAAAACCACAAAGAATCTTGGCACCCCATTTTGTATTTCTTATCAAAAGAGAGTTTCATAAAAGTGAAATCAACCAACCCGTATCAGATTAAATACATACGTACCCAAATAAAAATTAAATAACGGTATTTATAAAATTATTACAACCGAATGTTACAATGTCTACTTTTGGCTTTACATTTTAGGATTTGTTTTCAATGCAAACCACAAGTTGTAAATTGAATTCAACGGATTACCTTAAGCTTACCTGTGTTATTAACTTATGGTTGTAGTATGAAATTGGATTACGATTGTTTTGCGATTGTTTTATGTTTAATTAAAAACGTAATTAAAAATTAAAATGGTTCACAATTATTAAATATGTATGTATGTATATATGTACGCCTTCTGGCTAATGGCTAAATGCTAGATTTTAGAGAATTTAACTTGTGAAGCCTTTGCCAATTTATATTTTTAAATTAAAAAAAAAATTACAAAAAACATTACAAAAAACCACAGCAGGTTGTTAGTTTTAGTTTTTATTCAAACTGAAACCACAGCATACAGAAATCCACACATACACACATGATGTTTCACATCTAAGATATATATTTTACGTGTGCACACATATACTTAGGTATGTGAAACGCATTTATGGTTTCCACAAGATTTTTTTGTTCATACAACCTTAGCAAGGACCTCTGTGAATGCACATACTGTATCCCTATATCACACACATTCAGTAGATATTTCTCAATAACTTCATTAGTATGTTATAAACGATTATATTTGTATGTAGAGATTTAACTGTATTTTTTTGTCTGTGCAAATATGTGTAACAGTTTGATACAAGGTCGTTTAAAAGTGATCAGCATTTAAACAAGACAACCCGCATATTTTTTTTTTTTTTTTTTTGGAGAAGAAAAAGGAATTTTAAGTATTTCGATGCAGATGTAATGTGAAGGTGTCCCGGTAGCTTCGTGTGATTTTAGTGCACTTCAGATATAACGCACAGAACATCATCGCTTTGGAATTTTAAAAATTAAGAGAAGACTTCAATCCCCTATAATTAACTCATTCAGGGTGCGTCCTAACGCCTGTCTGCTCTAGAGAAGTCAACATCAATAACGAGGAAAATTCTGGGAGGTTCACGTCATGAGAAAGAATGAAACATAATGGCTGTACATTTCAAAGAGGACGATTTGTTGGGGTTAAAATAGATTGCATACCTAGGACCAGGTACAGTAGAACAATCATATACGTTTCTGGAAAATCTTGATTAATCAAGCTAATCAAGCTAGGAGCAACGATACAATAATAATGAGTGACGTATTCTTGAAAGAAACACACAATAAGCTTAAATATAATTAAAAACGGATACTCGTATGGATGATTTGCTACACTAATGGCTATAAACATGGAGATAGGACTGGCTTTCTATAAAGATGAACCAGAAGTTAAACCATGCCACCAGCTACCGGACCAGATTAAGGTCTTCTAAGCAGAGGTGCGTGTGATTGGGGAATAGATAATCTTGGCCAGTGATAATATGATAAATCTGAAGGGATTTCAATATCTTCACTTCATATGCGAGCTATTAACCTAACTTCTATATTTGAAATCTTAAATAAAAATAATATTTGTAAAGTGACATTAAATATGTATGCATAGATATAAACAAAAAATATTTCTCATTCATTTATCCAGTCTGTAAGGATTTATTGTTTTCACATTTAAAAATTGTAGATTAACTTTGCTGTTGGTTTCGTTCTGCAGCATTAACAACAATTTGTACAACAATTATTAAAAAGTTAAGTTTTGCTGTCATTTAAGAACACAGTAAAAAATAAATTCAAAATATTTACAACATTTATTATCATTTGTACACGATACAACAACAAAATCGAAAAATAATAGAATGAAACGTAATAAAAACTTTTGCCAATTTAATCTTACAAAAAAGAAAAAGAAGAAGACTCTACAAAACGGAAAATATTCTATACAAAATTACAACAAAAGAAAAAACACATAATAAAATGGAAAACACAAAAAAAAATAATCTAAAATGTTTGTTTTTGTTTTTGCTTTTGCTTTTTGTAAATTAAACAGAAAATAAAAAAAAAAGAAGAAGAGACAAAATTAAACCAACCCCATTGTATATAAAGGACAATTGTTATTATTATTATTATGATTGTTGCTGTTGTGGTTGTTGTTGTGTATATTATCATTGCTGCCGGTCGTATCATGATGCGACAGAGTGACATTTTGTCGACAAAGATTACGACTATTAACAAACGTTACATTTAGCGAGGCACTGGAACATTGCAGCGACGATGTGGCAGACGAACAACGACTATAGCCGAGAGCGTAAGGATAGATGAAGAATTATTAAAATTAACAACCTTTACTTAGTAAAAATAGACATTTACAATGAAATTTATTTCAATTTATTTAAACGAAAACGAAATATAATCGTTTTGCTTTGGCAAAGTTAATTTATATGAAAGCCTTATAAATAATAAAGCCTTACCATTCATTCTCACTCTCTCTTTCTCTCATACACTCACATAAAGTTTTATCAGAAGTTTACAGAGAAGATAAAATAATTAATCTTTAAACATTAAACGGTTACATATTTATCGATATTAATTATGATCTCTAAAAGTGATCTAATCAGATGTACAAATTTAATTAATTTAATTAACAATTTATTAATTTTTTTTTTATTTTTTTACACAGTAAATCTGTTTGAAAACATTTAGATTGCAAAAGAGTAAGTCATTGTTTGTTTATTGTATTCGTAAATGAATTAAAAATAACATTTCGTCTAGTATCGTACCTTTTTTCTCTATCTAAGCCAATATAAATTTGTTTTTATTGTTGTTTCTCTGCTTTTTGATTTCTCGGTTAACACCATAAAATCCTTTTCATTGAATTGTTCTTAAATTAAATTCCTTGGAGTAAAAACCAATTTTGGTTCCTATTGTTATTGTACCCTGATAATGTCCATTGAAAGTACTTTCATTTTATTTTTTATTTTTATTACGACACTTTTCTTTAATTCCCCTGTCGCTTGTACTTGGGGTTTTCACTTTAATTCCCTAATGTTCTTTTAAAAAATTTCCAAACTTTTCAATTCTTTTTTATGCATTATTTGACCACAACTATTTGTCAGGAAATAAAATAAAATTCTAAAGTTTTTGTGAAATTTGTGGCACGATACTGCAATGGAGACAAGCTTTGTATTGCGAAATTAAACAGCATCCAACATAGCGATTTAAGAACGTCAAACGTTATCAAAATATACAATCTTTGGCACCTGTTTTCAGGAATTTAGGAAATGTTTTCAAAATATTGTTTTTTTTTTCTCAAATGTCATAAAAATCTTCGTTTTTCACTGGATTATAGTTTTTCAATTTCAGTTTCCTTTATTTTCTAAAAGCTTTTGTTTAATTTAAGATTTTTTTTGTTCGTGTTCGTGTCCTATATATGTATCTACACTTAAGGTCAACTAAGTACTTGTACATACATACACATACAATCATATTTATGTATACATGTTGGTACATGTAGTACATATGATTTTTATTTTTTTTTGACATTGTCCTGCGAGCCTTGTAAAGAGCTTAACCCCAAAATACTAGAAAAAAATGGTTGGCTTAATAGATACGAGCATACACATGTTCATATGTGTCCAATAACAGTCAATGTAAGACCATTGCAAACAATGGACACTTAACTGACCTGAAAAGTAAACAATGCTGTTCTAAAAGATCTATTTGATGAATAGTGGTGACTCGTAACGTTCTTCCTACAATATCACACACAAAACCTTAAATTTCTTTTTTTTTCGAAATGGCAAAAAAAGAAGAGAAAAAGAAAATACTTCACTAAACAATTCACTGACAGCTGGTAGTGGGAAGAGTCCAGCATTGCGTGAATTTCTATATTCGAAGTTGTACTTTGTAGTTAAGAGCAAGAGGATTCTTGAAAGGACACAACCAGAACACAATGGTATGACATAGAATGACTAAATAATGTCACAAATTAGTAATTGACATTTGATGTCATGAAAAGTGAAAATATGTACGTGAGTAAGGCAGAAAGGAGTAAAGGTAACCATTTTGAAATTGGTTTTCTTAAATTGAATTATTTTCTCTTTTCCCATCAAAGAATTTATCAACTAGAAAAAGCAAAGTCGTTGGGTAAATTAAATTTTATTAAAATTGAATTTTCTTTCGTAATAGAAGAGTATCAAAGCAGATATTTAAACGTAGAATTACAAATAAAATCCTTAACTGAATACCATTTTTGAAATATTAATGGAAATCTGCTTTGACAACCAAAAATCTCTTGCATTTTTATTTCTTTAAATTTTTATGTTCATTTCTTACCACCTAAGGCATTAACGTTGAAATTCTTTGGCATTCTTGAATTGACTCTTTTATGTCAAGCATTTCGTATGCATACCATGTCTTTGACATGACATACTGCACTCTCTTCTAATCCATTTAAATGGAAGTACAAAAGACATCTTTTTCCGCTTTCACTTTCTAAGATGTGAATTATTGTAAGCATTTAAAACGTTCGTTGCAGTTGTTTTCAGACGTAAAACATTCTTGTATTTGTGGAAGTAGATCTTATGTTTGTAACATTGTATGCATTGTATGTATAAGTTTAACATGGTATTTTTAACTGTATACTACCAGATATATGGATAAGGCAGATTAAGAAGAAATATGTGGTCAATACTTTTTAAATTTAATTCACCATAAAACCTCGACTTCAATTTGTTCAACGTTACTAATTTTATTTCTACCATTAATCGGTTAGAAACTCATGTACATTATGAACACGTACACTCTGCTGTCCATTTCTAAAAACCAACAGAATGTTCATTTTCAAATCTTTGTTTGTATTCATGGAATCTACAGGCGTTTGGTTTTGTTTTTCTTCTATATTTGATTGCTTTTTGACTTTTGAATGGATTTGTAAAGCAATTTAACTTTTCAAAAACAAGGTGGGTAAATTGCGGTGGTTCTAAATGTCATTTTAAATCCTCACAGTAAATTAAGTAACAAACCAAACGAAATTATTATTTTTGTTCCATCATCCAACCTATGAGAATATCATAAAATTTCATGGTCAATAACAGAAAAGTTTAGAAAAAAAAAAAACATTCTCCATAAAGTCTAATTTGTTTGTTCATAACATCAAAGCAATCTCTAGATAATTACATTAAAAGCCTGTAAAAGAAATTTAAATAAGTTGATTGCATAAATAAATAAAATCTAATGGCATAACCCAGTAAAGATAACAAATTTTTTTTTGTTTGAATGGCTAAATAACTTTATTTAAATATTTTGATTTAAATTCGCACGACGTTATTGTGTAATTGTCGTTAAAAATGTTTAATATTTTTATAAAAAATATTAAAAACAACAAAATTTAACTGTATATTTAAAGAATCTACTGTATTAAGGAGTGTATACTTCGGCATTTTTGCGATTCCAACGCCAAACAGTACCATCATCACATACCCATACCAAGACATTGGCATCGCGTGAAAATGCGGTCTGTCTTACAATGGATGTGCAGCGAATGTTATTCAAAGTGCTAGAATGTGTATGTCTGGGATCCGAAGGATCCAATTCCCAAACATACACTTTTCCATATTGGTTACCCAAGGCAATAATCTTATGCCAGGGATTAAAACCGAATCTTACAAACCATATCTCACATTCATCATAATCAAATTCACAAATTATAGTACATGAGGCATCATTAGGTTTCAGCTGTGAAATACTTTGATGTAATTGGCCCGGTTTCCAGCATACTATGGAATTTTCACACGACTTGGAGAGGACAAAATCGCCAAACCATTGCACACAGTCCACATAATTACGATGGATATCACGTGTAGAAAAATCCGGGAAATGCTGCATTATGGTAGGGAATGGTAATTGAGATTTATTTGGATTAAATGTACGCGACATTTCAATTGTATCTTTAAACTCCTGCGTATCAATACGCCACAATTTTAACGAATGATCCATGCCACTAGACATTATACGTTCACCGCGTAAATCAAAGTCTATAGAGAGCACCTCATCACGATGACCTTCTACACCACCGAATATCGCTATACAAACGTGTGTTTGTATATTCCACAAACGTATGGCATGATCTTTACTGCCCGATAATAAGAGATTCGGTTGACGAGGATGGAATTTCAATTCATTAATAGCTTGACCATGTCCCACATAATTACCAACCGCTTCATTTTTGTTAATGTCAATAACTCGTATTACACCACGATATCCAGCCGTGGCTAAAAGTGGCACCGACGATTTTACATCGTGTGACCAAGTGCAGGTATAAAATATTTCGTCGGGCTGTTATAAATAAATTTGATATTTTCAAGTTAATTTTGGTTTTAAAGAAAATTGTTATAAACTTGGAGCTAATTAATCATTTATAATTTAAGGCGTAGTAAAAAGGAATCCACGATATTTTGGAATAAAATTATTAGAAAAGAGTGGTAATCACTTGGTATAATTGGTATCTGGGATTATGATCCCACTACACTATCTTCTATTAGGTTTATGGACTGTGATACGGGATATTAATTTAGTATACCGCCTTTACATTTAATTGTTATATTTCTGTGGTAAATTTTTAACAGAGAACTTACATCGGGATCTGCATACACCATCAACAGTTTAATACCTCCTTTACGGGGACATTCATATACACTGCAACGATTACTGCCAGCTGTGGCAAATATATTCGGTTGATCTTTACACAGTAAATGATTGAAAGCCACACCAAAAATGGCCTGACCATGATCCTCTTTTAAATGGCAGCTTCATTTAAAGAAATTTTAACGAGACATTAAACACAATCCTGAATAAATTATAATAGACACACACACACACACACACTTACTCGTATTTAAAAGCCGGTACATTAACATGTGATTTACTATGAGCGCGACTTTTTCGTCGGCCACCACGTGAACCAGGCGATTTACTGCGGGAGGTGGTACTTGTGGTAACACTCGCTGTATCATCCTATCGGGACGAAGGGAAATGAACAAGAAATAATAAATTACACTCTCATTTTAACACATTTTTAGTTATATGGGCCATTAAACACTTACGCAAACTGATTCATTTTCACTATTTTCAGCTTTGGCACTATCTTTGGGTGATGTTTTGTCGGCTTTAACTTTGGACATGTTTTTCTTGTATTTTTTTGTTGTTTTTGATTAATTTATCGTTTTGTTGGTTTACTCTGTTTATTTATTTTATTTACACACGCTATTGCTATTTTATTTTGTTTATTGCCATCAATTCTGTTTTCTTTGTTTTGTCGTGTATTTGTTGAACATTAACAAACACAACTGGAGTAAAAAACTTTTCTTTCTTTTCTTTCCTTTATCAGCACAATTTAAACAAAAACACTAGTGAGTGACAGTAAATTTGGCGCGCAAGTAATGTATATACACACGCCATTATCAACAACAGCTGCTTAAGGTTAAGCAGTGTAGCAAAAAGTGATGCCAGATTTTTTAATATTTTAAGGGTAAACGTTTATGGTGTTCATCGTAGATCGTTATGGTATTATGTTGGAAATGCAATGTTTAAAAATATTCGGCACTAATGAACACATTTCAAGAGCAAAAGTAGTGACCCTCATTATTTTTTTCCCGACGTTTCGCAAGCATTGCATATGGTACGTCACAATTTTCAAACGCCAAAACAGAGTGAAAGACGCCAAAACAAGATATACCATCCCTTATTTATCGATTTCAAAAGCGATTTATTTTTCATAGAATGCATTAGAACTTTAAAAAAAAGTCTTAAAACTAAACGCATGCACTTATATTACACACATAAAAAAGTTTAAAAAAATTAAATATTTTTAATAAATTTTTATACTTTTTTTTTTTAACAGAACACACATTAAAAAACACGGAAATCTAAAATCATGCTAAAAGTAATCAAATTTTAAGAGAAGAGAAGTAAAAGTTAAGACAGAATATAACAGTGTTTAAAGAAAGAAAGGTACAGTTGCTAGACAGAGTAGAGACAGAAAGACAGTTAGAAGAGCAAAGGACAAAATAGCCAGGCCAAATGAAGTCCTTACAAACAGTGGTTTATGCACTCGAACAAAGAACTTTTGGTTTCGTTTTTAAGACACGTGTTTGAAAAGGATTAGTGTTGGAGAGTGTTTTTAAAAAAATGGTGTTTATTTTATACAGTGTTGGAATGTTTTTTTTTATAATTAAGAAAAAAAAAAAAATTAATAAAAAGAAAAACAGAAATTAAATAAAATTTTTTAGAATAAAATTTAATTTAAAATAAATTAATTTTATTTTATGTACGTTTTAGATGTTGACATTGTACGGGCCCAATCTGGTATTTTTAAACGTTTTTGCCTCTCTATGGTTGCTTTATTACTACAACTGCTACTGCTAACTGAACTGTTAATACTTTCGGTTGATGTGCTGGTTTTTGTTTTGTGCATTTCAGCCCCTTCTACCGTTTGATCCTTGGCGGGTTCATCTTCATTTTCTGCTGGTGGTCCTGTTGGACCACTATGTGTACGAGGTGTCGTACATACACCCTTAGTGCGGCTATCTATGCTGCTAGTTTGATTGTTCTCTTTATTGCTAAGCATTGAGCAGGTGGTATTGATATTATTATTCTCATTTGTATTGTTAGGCTCTGAGGTATTATTTTGTTCATGCTGATTACAGTCCACATTCTTACAATCACCATTACAACGTTCATTGTTCGTTTCACGTTTATTGCCTTGACTATTAGTGGAAGAATAGTTTTAATTTTTTTTTCAAAAGAGTTTAGCAAATAACAGTAAATTCAGCAGTTAGCAGTGGAGTAGAAGCAACCAATTTCAGAAAAGCATTTAATTAGTGAATCATTCAATAATTTCAGATTTTTTTTAATAAATTTGTAGGCAGTTTAAAAAAAAAAAGAAGAAAAAAAAGATAAAAGAGAAAATAATTTTTAAATTACAAGTTTTTTTTTTCACTGTACCCTGTAAATAATATGTATACATATATAAGTAAATATTTTCGTAATTAAATTTACAAAAGAAAACCCATTAATTATAACTTTTTAAAAGACGTAAACGTTTTTAAAAAAAATGTATTATAAAAATGCTGATTTAAAAATTCCTTGATGATATTTCTTTCGTGACATTTTAAAATTATAATTTTCTTTCTATTTATATTCGTTTCAATTTCAAACTTGTTTTTGTATTTAATTTCTTTGGCGTTTTCATATTTTTTTGTTCTGAAATCTGCTCCTCATTTTTTGGCTACTGCACTTTAAGGCATTTTAAATTCTATTTCAAATTGCTATTAAATGTTAAACACTGTTTTTGTGATTAATTCCTGCGACAGCACTTAAAATTTCACAGATTTAATGG
>QOCX01000100.1:146229-181398 GCA_005959815.1 Sarcophaga bullata
GAAAAAGAAGGAAAACTACTTCCCTTTTGACATTTTAATTAATTTCATGTTTATTTATCGCAGCCACGGAAATAACAAAAACAAAGTTTGCGTATTATCGTTTAAAAACACCAAAAAGAAAAAAAAAACTGTAGTCAACTTGTAATTAAATTCAAAAAAATGCAAAAAAAAAATTTTGAAAAAAAAAAATAAACCGAAACTCAACTGCACTTTATTTTGGTGTTTTACAGTTGATGGGATTTTTAGTCAACATGTTATACAAAAAAAAAAAAACTCTTGTTTATCTTTACCAGGGCGTTGTTTTAGATTAAAAAAAAGAGTCCAAACATATGGGAGTCTTTTTTTTATCAATTTTTATTTGTAACCTGAATAAAACATTGTTATTTCTTGTTGTCTGTTGTTTATTTTTGTTAGCATCAGTAGTTAAGTCAACAAGGACATCATGTCCTGCTTTTTTCATTCTATTTGTTGCTGGAACAAAAAATTTGTTTTTTTTTTGATTTATTGTAGGATCCTATAAATTTCCATTTTGTTCGGAAGTTCAAGTGATATAATGTTTGCAATTTATTTTTATTGTTGTTGTTGTTGTGTTTAGATTTTTAAAATTGTATACAGTTGGTGGAGATATTAATCATAACGTTTTTCTAGAAATTTCATATACATATACATGTACATACACATATTACTAATACTGTAAATATAATTACGAAATATTGAGATAGAAACAGTCAAGTTGACATATTTTCTTGTAAGATAAAATTCGCATATAATTTTCTGGATCAACTATTTTTCTAGGAAAGCCTATGCATGCATTCAGATATGAGTGCATATGCTTAATTCTGCTGAACCTTTAATAATTTCAATTTGCCTGTGTTAAACTTTATTTAATAATTAATAAGATATTACCTATTTTCAATATATGTGACATAGATAGTCATTAAGAGCCTTAACTAGCAGCTGAATAGCTATAATGTGGCCATAAATTTAAATGCTACTATTTGTATGTAGTATGACTTACCGTAAAAATACTTGATTGAAATCATTATTTTGATCATTACTAAAGTGAAATTAAAAAGTTAGGTTAATATTTCTTAAATATTTTTTTTTTAAAAATTCTTTATAAAAGATTACTTAAGCTTCACCAACTGTATGTAAATAATAGTGACACTCTAGCCCTCCACTTGCAATACAGATGAAGTATGAAAATTTGTGAAAAATGAAAAATTGTAGCTTAAAGTAACAGATGAGATAGTTTTGATTGTATTGAATTGAATAAGATACTGAGAGGAAGTAGATTAATTTAAAAAAAAAAAAATCACAAAGAATTTCTTATAAAAAAATTACATCGAAACAAATCAACTAAATTATCGATCGATTAATATTAAATTAGCGCCATAATGGAAACAAATAATCCACATTGGATTTGATTTTTTATAAAACATTTTTTCCCTCTCTCTTTCTATAGTAGTGCTGACTGACGACTATACGACGACCGTAAAGGATAAGTAAACATTTTAAATTTAATGATAACCACATAAAATATACATACACACACTTATGCAACTAAACAATACATTTATTTATTTAAAGAACTTCTTGGACGTGGGAGACATACGTTACACAAACACATGTAAGGAAGTGAAATTAAAAAAAAAATGAAAAAATCTTTAATTTGTTAAGAATTAGAAAAGGGATTGGTTGAGAAGGGGAATGGAAGGAAAGGAAAAGGAATGTTGTTAATATGCATATCTATATAGTACAGACATACATACATACGTACATATGTATGTATACCTATTTAGATATTCTAAAAACGAAGAATAAGTGAATCTATTTACCACGTACTAAATATGAAGAAAAGGAAAACAAAATCTAACATTGATATCGGATTTATGCTTATTTTATTCTTATTTTTTGTTGTTGTTGTTTTTGTTTTTGTTTTTGTTTTTTATCTTTTATAAGAATCCCGTGCCTTTCTGTTGTGGGGATATAGAAAAATGTTTCGAAATTGATGTCTATAAAGATTTTTACTGATTGTGTTCATGATGATGATGACGATGATGCTGCTGCTGCTGTTGCCGCTGATGTGAATAAAATAAAAAGGCGTATTTCACTTTTACGCCAAAAAAAAAAAAAAAATAACAACGTTGAACTTGAGACACAATGACTGTAATGTTGGTGATGTAATGGTAATGCTAGTGGTGGTAGAGGTGGTAAGGGTGGTGGTGGTGGTGTTGTTGGTGATGATAATAATGAATGGAGTATACATTAACTGATACATGCTACTTGCTACTTGGCAATGGTTGGGAAAAAATATATGCACAGCTTAATGGAAAACCGCCCTCAATATTGATGATAGCGCGTACAAGTTAAAATCACCACAAAAAAAAAAAAAAAAGAACGCAATTGTAGCGAAGTTAAAATCATTTTTTTTGGACCGATTTATTTATACTTATGCGATGTTTTGTAAATTCTTGTTAATATAATTTTATAATGAAGTTGCATTAGAATAAAGGATCAAGGATATATTTTTGCTTGAGTAACTTAAATCTTATGAAGAATAATTTTGAATAAGGGATACAGAAGCCCCGCTCACGTATTGTGTTCAATAAGCTATCGACACTGGCTTGCTTCAAAAGATGTCTGATAGTTTACTGGTTCCAAATAATATTTTTCACAAGGAAATATTAAGAACTTATGATTGAATTGTAAGAATATAAAAGCATTATAGCATATGATTGTACGTTAAAGTTCCACTTTGGATCACTTTCAGAATAGGTTTATCGATTATAGATGAAGTTGTGTAAACATTTCATTAATTCTGTTGGATTTTGAATGAAACTTTACAGAAGAAATTCAAAAGCTTTTGTACTAGATATTCATTTGTAAAAAATTGGAAACAAATAAGTAAACTGAACTAAGTTGGGGCATGTATGCGAGTTTTCTAAAGATAGGCGCAAATTTATTTATCGCCCAGTAATGAGAGAATAGAGACAGCATTACTTGAGGCCTTTTAACAAACATAAAAACTGTAAGAGGTCGTTATGAATTTACTTCTGTAAGGTTACGAAGTATTCAGATATTAAATTAATTCCACAAATGGGGTGTCAAAAATAATTCAAGCCATGGATTAGGTTTACCAAAGTCTTGGCCAGTTATTTAAGACACAATTTCAATTTCAAGTCAATAGAGCATTTAGAAAAATTTTAATACAAGCCTCTAACATTGTAAATGAAAGAATGTGTAAATGAAGAGAAATATTAACAAGAAAAAAGCACAGTAAACTTACATTTCAATTCTGATAGGTGCGTGCATTCTTGTTATGCGATTCCGGGTTTAATTGAATTGAATTGAGATTTTATTGATTCGTTTTTTTTGATTCGTTTGAAATGATTTGAAAAAGAAAATAAAATCATAATAAAATAATACTGACGAATACAAAAACAAAGAAACAAACAAACAAACAAAAAAAAAAATGAATTTTGTTTACTTAACTAGAAACACTAAATTTAGGTTTGCAAAGGAAAAATCATTTCAAAGTTTATTTTTCAACATTAATGGGCTCTTAAAATATGAAACTAATAAAATAAAACTATTATGAAATTGGCTCAATTTTATGTTTACAATTGTATACATACATAATAATTGGCCATTACAACCCTTCAGTCAGGATTACGGCCTAGCTTCTCACACCACTTATGTTGTGATGTGTTTAATTTATTACATGAGTGGCGGGATCTACAGTTTAAAGTCGAATCCGAACGACAGATTTTTGAGAAACTTTTCATGGCAATTTATTTACTCTCAGAGTTTTTGCCAGAAATCTGCTGAGAGGAAGTCGCCGAAGAAATATTTTTTTTCATATTTCGTTTTTGATGTCTCACCGGGGATTCGAACCCTGGCCTTTCGTCTAATAAGCCAACACACTACCTACTAGACTACGGCACAATGTAAAGCTATATAATAATGTGTGGTTATTCGAATTTCTGGGTTTTTTTAATTTCATAAATTCAAAGAAGGTATTTTGGTTGATTGGCCAAGTTTATTTTAGTCTTGTATTGGTTGATTAATTTACTTTGAAGAGTCACAGACTGACTTTTTAAATAAGGTCCGTAATTGTAGGATCTAAACTTTACTAAATTATGATTTGTAACCTAGTTTCTCACATCGCTTATCTTGAGTGTATTGTTTTATCCATGGGTGACAGACCTACAGTTTAATGGCGGTTCAGAAAGACAGATTTGAAGAACTTTTCGTAGATATAAGAAAATCAGGTTAAACTTGGCCTTGGGTCTAAATTTTCGAGCAATAAACAATGAGGACATTTTATTACGTTACATTAAAACGATGATTTCAAATATAATTTTTGTTTTAATTTTTTTCTAAACAAATATGAGCAAATCCAACAATAACAAGAAGTTTTTGAATCCTTAATTGTTGATAGCGAAAGGATAATGTGAAAAGCACAACAAATAAACGAAAAGCGAATAAAATAAAATAAACAAAAAACAAAAAGAAAAAAAGAGGAAAAGGAAGAAAAAGGAAAAACACAATTACAACTTACTCATCAATTTCGTTTGGTGAACACGAACAACTTTGCCCGAGATTCCTGGATTTGTTTGGATTGAATTGATTTTTGATTTGTTTGGTTTGATTTTGAAGATGATTTGAAAAAAGAAAACAAAACAAAAACAATAATGAAAACTTCATACATAAGCAAACAGAAAAACGAATTTATAATTCCTTTGTTTTTTTCTTTTTTTTTTTGCTTTTCTTTTCACAAAATAAAAATACAAGCAACATGAATTAAAACAAAAGGAGAAAAATGGAAACAAAGTATAACAAATATAAAGCTGGAGCAAAATAAAAAATTCTTTAAAAGGCATTTGCGGCTGACACACCAAAACAGCGTAAAACAAAAAGGATTATAAATATTCTAAATAACACATGAATCATTATGATTAAGCAGAGAACATACAACAATTCTTCTTCTTTTATTTTTTTTTTTAGTTACTCTTAAACGTATTGATTTTTTCTTAAAATGTATACACAATATAACATGACATACAGTAGAGTCGAATGATGTTTGATTACACAAAAAAATAATAAAGTGTCTTACATTAAAATTTCAACATACACACTTAATGGTAGTCAAAAAGCTTTCATTTTTTTTGTTTAATTTATATGATACGAGTACTTATGAACAAAGGATATTTTGTTGTTGTTGTCACTGGAGATGTTGATTTTTTTTTATTTCATTTTTGATTTGCATTATGAAAGAGAGAGAGAGAAATCCTTTTTCTTTTTCTAACTTTCTACTTCCGTTTTTTTAAAATTCTCTTGCAGATTGACTGACTGATGCATGATGGTGGTGGTTTGGTTTATATAGAGTATGGTGTTAACACAAAAAAAAAAAAATGAAAATTTTTTTTAAAAGCATTTTAATTCTCACCATTCACTTCCAATTTCTGTCGAATTTGAAAAACTACAAACAACATGTTTCACTAAAAGTTTATTGATTAGTTTTTGCAATGAATTTTACTTTTTTACTTAGAGTTAGCCATGACGATGGTTTTAATTAAAATTATGCGACTGTAGATGTTTCATTCAAATTCATTTGTTTAATAAGATTTAACAATTGAGAGAGCAGTTGTTATTTTATAATTAATTTTGCAAATATTATTTACTAAACATTATAAAAATTCTTAGCGTTTTTCGTTTTGATTACATATTTGCAATATTATTACGTTTTAAACAGAAAGTTTAGCTTTACAAAAAGCCAATTATTATGAAAACACAAAAAAAAAACTGAAAGCATTCAACAAACAATACTTACTTGGTTTCATCGAGGAATACCGCTTCTAATACACGAGCCGCATAATGCAAATTCTTTTGCAATACATCGGCCTGTATTTCACCTGTACTTAGCATGCGTAAAAGACTACGTAGTCTGTAAAGGAAAAGATAAGATAATGGAATGTCAAACACATTTTAAGGCACACATGTTTGGAGAGATCTTTAATAATTTCTCTCCTAGATTTTCTTTATTAAATTTGAACTTACCTGAACGCTGCTTTATCACAGGCATCTGGTGTATCGACAGCTGGTAAATTGTCCGTATTTAAATCATATCCCGACGGTGCCAAATTCGCCGACGATGCGAACGACGAATCTTCCCTTAAATTATGTGGTTCCATAGTATTATTGCCCAAAGAATATGTTGGTTTAGCTGTAGTAGTGCTGGAGCAACTGTTGTTCCCAATAGATTTGATTGTATTAACCTCTAACGATGTGGCTGTTGTATGATCCAATAATGGCGCTGTGTTAGCAGCAGACTGTTCTGTATCGCTAAAGCAATTATCTTGTGCCGCTGTAGACTTGACCGTTGTATCGACTAATAAAGTATTGTGCGGTGTTGCTGTAGAGGATGGGGTAGGCGTTGAGACCAATTGTGAATGTAAATGCTGGCTGTCGTGTTGATTGAAACTTTTACGACTATTGGAACGGCGTACAATGGTAAGTGCACCGTGTCCTGAAAACAAAAAAAAAATAAAGAGAGAATGAAGAAAACCCATGAAGTTGTTTCTCTTTTATTTGTTTAATTTAAGTTTGTGATGAAAAAAGAAATTTTCATTTTGTTTGTTTAGATTTTGCCAATATTTTTATTTTCTGCGTCAATCACGCCTTGGCCTCTGTAAATCAAAGTGCTGTTGGTTACTGTTGTTGTTCTTGTTGTTGTTTAAGTTGTCGATTGTTATTGGCAAAACAGAAACTAACGAAGTGTGTAAAAAGGACTTGTCGGATGTGTATAAAACAGTATAAAAATAAGTTGTAGCATTCAGGAAAATAAAAATAAAAATGAAAATAAAAAAAAATAAAAAATAAAAAAAATAATAAATAAATCGTATTTCAACATCTCAATGTTTGCAGGAGTAATAAAATGTCAGTGGATGGATATTTATTGTTGCTAAAGGTTTTTTGTTGCAAAAGGGTGTACATAATGAAATTTTATTTGTTTTATGGAAACGTACAAAATTTCTGTTAAACATATTTCGTGTACACACTTTCAGTTAACAATGTGACTAAAACAACACACACAGAAGTGTGTGTGTGTTAGTGTTTACAGTTGGGATTCTTCATTTATTTTTGGGTAGAAAACCATAAAAGCAATCAATTTACAAAAAAAAAAAAAAAAAAAAAACGAAAAAAGAAAATGAAAAGAAATCAGTAAACGTTTCCTTTTTTCTTTCCTAGAATGCGTTCGTGCGATAATACTCGTTAGAACGAGTGTGTACATTTTGGCTTAAGGATGTCAAATATATTCCTTAAGGCTTCTTCAATGTGTACAATAATAGTGTGCTCCCACTACTCATTTGTAAAAATTGTATGCATGTGCTTATTTTCTCTTTGAAATCTTATAAAATGTTGCAAATTTAAGGCCCTAAGCAAAGCTCGTTAACAATGGTAGCAAGTAGAAAGTAGAGCTGCAAGGCCAAGCCGGATACTTAAGTAATAAATAGAGGAGGGAATAAAATATAACTTAAATCTAAAGGTACTTTGCTTTGAGAAGCTTCTCACTTGTAGACACACAATTAAGGGATGCGAAGACCAACCTTTGTGGTCGCCGTAGTCTAGTAGGTAGTGTGTTGGCTTATTAGACGAAAGGCCAGGGTTCGAATCCCCGGTCAGTCATCAAAAATGAAGTATGAAAAAATATTTCTTCGGCGACTTCCTCTCAGCAGATTTCTGGCAAAAACTCTGAGAGTAAATAAAAATTGCCATGAAAAGTTTCTCAAAAAATCTGTCGTTCAGAGTCGACTTTAAACTGTAGGTCCCGCCACTCATGTATAAAATTAACACACACAACATAAGTGGTGTGAGAAGCTAGGCCGTAATCCTGACTGAAGGGTTGTAATGGCCAATTATGTATGTATGTAATGAAATATAATCTGGTACAGGCCAACGTGAATTCAATATCCGACATGAAGTTGAACGTTTATAAAGTTGTAAGTTGTATAATTATCGATAAATTGAATTGATCTGTTATCGGAACGGCGCTTCATTTAATCTTTAAACGGTAGGCAATTCGATTATTCTCCAGAAAAAGTCGATATTTTAAAGGAGGCTCTTTATGTCTACAACTGTTAGTCTTTTGGGCTAGATACGTGCTTTAAAAACCCCAACCAAGCTCCTGCAGCTTTAGGCGGGTCACTACCTATGTGTGTGGTTTGAACTTCATAACGAACTTTGACCTTTTAAGGCTAAAATTTCCTAAAGTATACAGTAGAAACTGACGTCATGTTTGTCTTTTCTACAGATTTATTTGCTAAGGTTTTTAAAAGGCCTTCTTTGGAAAAATATTTTTGAAATTTGCTTTCCTCAACTCTTTTTTTAGCTTCCTGTAGACAGTTTATTTGCATTGTTCACGCTTAAATAATTTTTAGAATATTTTATTTTATTTGTTATTCTTGTTGTATGTCAGTATTTCAGTGTTTCAGAAGTTTTTTTTTTATTTTTTCTTTTGTTGTTATTATTTGAACTTCTTGTTGTTTGCTAAAATTTTTCTGTGTAAGTTTATCAAGCATACAATGGCAAAATAAACAGACAAGAAAAATAAACAGATTTTTACAGTATGTCACATAAGTTAACACACAGCCATTGAGTACAAGTGCAATTAATGATAAAAAAAAAACAAATATAAAACGGAAGAGTAATGTTCAAAGTAATTCCCAGAAATTTTAATTAGATTTTGAAGGGGTTTTTACAAGTTTTTAAAATATTTGAAATTTAATTGAGATTCTAAATATATAAGCACTTCAATTCTTTCGTTGATAAGTGGCGTAACACTAGCTAAAACTTTTGAAATCATTTTTCAATTTCGTATGTTTACTTTTACCATACACTATAGATTTATTCATTGATGCATATGTTTACAAAATGATTAGAAAAAGTTTGTTTTTATTTTTTTGTGTCTTTGTTAATACCATTTGGTTATAAAATTTATGTATGTTGGCAAACATACTCAAAGGATTTATTAAGGACATAAGAATTTATGCCAAGACATTTATCAAATCGTATCAAATGAACAATAGATTTTCCAAAGAAAACTGTAAAATCTGTGCAATAAGAAGATATAAAGAGAAATAGAAGAGAGAGAGATAAAGTTTAATGGCATAGAAATTACTTCGAAATGTAATTTCTTCAATTATTATTGAAAAGAGTTAATGAGTTTAAATCAGTAATCGGGCCGTCTATCGGAATACCTAAGCTTTGCATGCTCCACCTAAGACTAGGTTAAGTGGCAAGGAGTATGAAGTGATCCGATCGTGTAACAACACAATAATTATACTAAGAGAGCTGCAATAGAATGGAGTGCAATCCACAAAGGAACTAAAGAACTTGGAGAAAACCAAAGGAGAGAGAAGAAATTATAGAAAAAATAAAAACCAACATTGTAGCACAATTAATATGGAATAATGGAACATTAAGTTTGTTTTTAATTTTATTTCATTTTTTTTAATAAAAAACCCTCTTAAAGTCTATTCCCTTAATAAAAAGAATGGCATTCATATTGAAGGAAAAGAAACAAAAGAAATGAAAAATATTTAATAAAAGAACAAAAACAAAATATACCAAGAGGAAATCATGAAAAAAAAGGAAAGGAGAAAGTAAGTGAGGAGTATGAAGCATTTGAATTGTAATTGGAATAATAAACACTTACTTGCGACTTGACCATTTATATTAGACGCAGAACTATTACTGGTAATTGAGATGTTGCTGACACTCTCTTGGATATTATCAACACCGGAGGGACTTGTAATCTTTGAGAAATCTTGTATAACATCAACACCACCGCCTGCTGTGGTTACTCTTATGGATGATGTTCCAGTAGAGTACGACGATGACGATGATGATGTAAAGGTTGCTGTTGTTCCAGCCGATGTACCTACGCTACCACCACCACCACCACCTGCAGTCTGATTATCTGTAAATGCTTTATCACTCGTTGAAGAAAATTGCTGTTGCTGCTGTTGCTGTTGCTGTTGCTGTATTATATTGGTTACACCACCAACACTACTACTGCCACTGCTGCCTGTTTGTGTGTGACTAACCGCGTTGAGGTTATTGCTGCTTGCAGAACAGGATAAATCGTCTTTCTTGGGTAGATTTTCTGGTGTGCTGGCAACTGTAAGAATAAAAAAGAAGAAGAAAAAAAAACGTTAACGTTACAAATAGTTCATCTTGATGCTAATTTTTTTGTTTTCCTTGGTAAGAAAAACCTGAAATTAAAATTTAAAAACTTTAAAAGCAACACCATACTATTTCGCAACCTTCCCCGAATTGAAGGTTTGCTTCATATCCGCATTAACTTTTTAATTTAACCAACATATGCCACTGAAAACCTTCAATTTTTTTTGTTTTGTTTTGTTTGAAACTTCTTTTAAAGTTAAAAAGAAAAGTCTGAGTATGTGTGAGTGGGTGTGTGTGTGTGCGTGTGTTGTTAGCCAAGTTTATAAATATTAAATTTTCTTTAGAAATGTTCATCATTATTGTTGTTTATCGTTAAGTGAATTGTTATTGTTGTAGCCGTTGTTTTTCAACAGGTTTCAATTGTTTTTAATGTCGAACATATGGTACCCTTTTCAACGTGACTTCTTTTTTTTGTTTTTCATTTTCTTTTCCTTTACCAAAGTAATCATTTAAACCTTTTTCCTTTCTTTCTTTCTTTCTTTCTTTATATTCTCCATTTTTTTTTTTAAGATTGTCAGCCTTGGGTTACGGGAAAACAAAAAGCCACAGGTTTTAAGGTCATTGAAAAATTAAAAGAAAAAATTTAAATCCCTTTTATAATGCCACTCAGGCTTCAGGGAGGGATAAGCTCTGGTAAATCTAATTTGAAAGGAAATGAAAATAGGAAAAACTGAAATCTGTAAAGTACAAGAACAAATGAAATACAAAAAAAAAAAACTTATCAGGCGTTGTTGGATGATGCTGGAAATTATATGAGGATGCAACTGTTTTTGTGGCATGGGGCATATGTTTAATCTCTGGTTTTTAGTTGCAAAACAACTTTTATTTTTGGTAGACTTGGAATATGAATTTTTTTTCTTTGGCGATTTGCTCTCAGCAGAGAAAAATTTCGTAAAAATTGACTTCAAACATTTGTAGATAAAATTAACACGCTCAACATAAGTGGTGTGAGAAGCGAGTTTGCAATCCTGACTTAAGGATTGTAACCAACAATTAAGTATCTTGCATATGCCTCCCGTTTGATTTTCAAAAGTTTGTAAAGACTAAAGAAATTTACTTCAACTGGGTGCATTTAAGACACCTCTCGTTCTTTTTTCTAACAAAATGTGCGAGAAAAGGTAAGAAAACACTGATAAAAAGCTGTGCACTCAATGGAAATTATTTATTTAGTAGAGTGTAGATTAAACAAACTAAAAACCCACATCGACAATTAGACAATTCTTCTACTATAGTATTTAACAATAAAATATTGAATGAGATGCCGATTTTTCTCAGTGCAAGACTTAAGAGTGACGTATTAGCACCATTACTTTCGGCAGTAATTCCTTGCCTTATTTTCTTTCAGTGCATAGAGTTGCACGCATGTCATGCTTATTTCTGCTCCCTTTCCGTAGGCAGATAAATATCTATCTCTTCCTATATTATACTGTTTGTGGCAAAAGAGTTACTGCAATTCAGAATACGTCGTACAATGTGTGGTTTTTAACATTTGTGGCATTGAACCATATTGTGTAAAACCATTTTGGTTTGATTTTTTTTCTTTCTATTTTATGATCAGTAGACGTCTAGAGCCGTAATGAAACCAAAAACCTTTTAACCAAAATAATTTTTCCTCGCACTAAACGGTTTTGATTCATTTAATAGCCAATACGTACGTTTGCACTCCAATCGTAGTAGTTTTAACCAATACCTGACAAGCAGTTCTTGTACAATATTTTGCGTATTAGTGGTGATTCATTGAGGGTCGTTTGTGATTTTCTAATCTCTACAATAAATTGTCCATAATCTAGAAGTGGTTGAGACCTTAATTTTTTTCTGATTTTCCAACAAATGTTCGAAGTACTTGCGATGGCATAAACACACTTCACTACGAACTGATATCACAACTAATATTTAACGTTCCAGAATTTTATTCAAGAGATTAAAGCGAGAGATACGAACGAACAACGGACAACGAGTCATAAACAGTGGCAACCAATGCAGAAAGATAAAGAAGGCTATACTAGAGACAGTTGTCAATAATCTTGGTTGATTATAAACAATTGGTGTAACGTGTACCTGTTTTGACTAACATGACTATGCTTAGGTAAATTAAAACGTTTTTCCCAATTTCAATGTTTTTTTTTGGTTTTTTTTGGTTTTTTTTATCAGCCAGTGTGTGTTTTTCCTTTTTTTTCTGTTTATATGAAAAAGAAACAAAACAAAATAATGCCAACATTTTCTACCTTTTTTTTTTATTTTTTTTTTTTATCAATTTCCAACGGCCATTATTTTTTATAACAACGAAATATCATTGAATTTCGTATTCAGTTTAATAAAATACTTTGTCAAGTCAACACAACACATTACGTTGGAATTCTACAAGAAAAAGAAATTATAAAAAAAACAAGACAATGAAATTTTACGCTGTCTTCACTTTATTGTTATTGGCCTTTGTAGCCTTTAGCACAGCTGAAATCGCTTCTACCGATGATCAACCCGAAGCTGTTTGCATGTGTCCACGCATCTTGGAACCTGTTTGCGGTGACGATTACGTAACTTATCCTAACAATTGTGAATTTGCCTGTGCCCAAAAGAAAATGGCTCGCAAAGGCAGAGCAATTGCCATTGCTCATCCCGGCTATTGTTAACATGGACAGAAGAAATATTGTGAAAATGTGATTTAAATTTGGTATGACAAAAGGAAAACAAAATAAAGTTCTTTAAAAAGCATAAAATTCTAAATAATTTGATATTAGAAATGTTTTGAAGTACAAAAAAAAAATCTATGAAGTTAGTCGAAGAGAATCAAACTTTTTTTTTCATATCTATTGAGTGGAATACTGTTGTAGCCTATCAACAATATGATTTGTTGATTCTATTCTCACCAGAGATTGTAATAACCGGGCCATATGGTCTGTAGTTTTTAGAATGTAGTCATTAACGTTAAAGAAAACTTTTCACTGTCATTTTATTTACCCTCAAAGTTTTTGCGGAAATCTGCTGAGACGAAGTCGTCGGAGACACATTTTCTTCATATTTCGTCTTGTTGCGAAATGTCTGGCTTGGAGTTTGATCCCTGGCCTCACGTCTAATAAGAAAATATACTACTTGTAGACTACGGCGTCTATTCATGCACATTTCCGACTAAAAAAAAGCTCTCTTTACACTTTATATTGTATTGAGATGACAAACTGCGTCCATATTGACACATGATATTCAGAAATGTAATTTCAATTTTATTTCTTTACAAGTGTGTTGTACTTTAAATATAAATTTTTCCTGTCATTATATTTAAAAAAAAACAGAATATCAAATGAATTTCGTATTCAGTTTAATAAAATACTTCGTCAAACTAACAACACATTGATGTTGAAAATTGTTCAAGAGGAATAAGGAATATGAAATTGAACGCTGTCTTCTTATTGTTGTTATTATTATTGGTTCTTGTGACTTTTGCCACGGCTGTGATGGAGTCATCCGAAGACAAATATCCTCTTTGTCCATGTTACCGCATGTATCAGCCAGTTTGCGGTGATGATGGCGTAACTTATGCTAACACATGTGAATTTGAGTGTGCCCGAAAGCATTTGGCCCGAAAAGGCATAAGAATTGCCATCGCTTATAATGGATTTTGTAAACAAACCGAAATTTTGTTAAAATCTGGTCTAAACTTTTAAGACTTGAAAATAAATAAAGTTTTTTAAAGCATAAACATTTGATTAATTTGAAATTAAAAAAAGGTATTGCAAAAAATGTTTTAAAGTATTTAAAAAAAACTATAAAACCCATCAACTCTTCAATGTTTCGTTTGTTAAATCACTTACCACCAGTGATTACATCCACCCGACCATATATGGTTCTGAGTTTTAAGAATTCAGACATACACGGTAAATATTTGCTTTACCATTTCAAAATGATGTGTGTTGATCGATATATGTACGGTAGTTAGAACAATCAATCACTTCAATCACTTGAAGCCATGTCTGTACTATAAAGCTGATGAAAAATAACCTCCAATTAAGCTTTCAATGTCGGCAATAATACTCTACTTGCATTCGATAACTTTTTTCAAACTGTTCAATTGGAGACAACGCATAAATTAGGTCGTCAATCTTGTCTTAGTAACTTGCCGCCATGAATCACACATAATACATACATAATTAGCCATTACAACGCTTCAGACAGGATTACGTCCTCGCTTCTCACACCACTTATGTTGTGTGTGTTAATTTTATACATGAGTGGGCGGATCTACAGTTTAAAGTCGACTCTGAACGACATATTTTTTGAGAAACTTTTCATGGCAATTTTATTTACTCTCAGAGTTTTTGCCAAAAATCTGCTGAGAGGAAGCGCCGAAGAAATATTTTTCATATTTCGTTTTTGATGTCTGACCGGGGATACGAACCCTGGCCTTTCATCTAATAAGCCGACACATCCTACTAGACAGCGGCGACTTTCGGCTCCCATGAATCAGCGCAGACTTATTGCTGTCATGCAGTCGACTCTGAACGACATATTTTTTGAGAAACTTTTCATGGCAATTTATTTACTCTCAGAGTTTTTGCCAAAAACTGCTGAGAGGAAGCCGCCGAAGAAATATTTTTCATATTTCGTTTTTGATGTCTGACCGGGGATACGAACCCTGCTTTTCATCTAATAAGCCGACACACTACCTACTAGACAGCGGCGACTTTCGGCTCCCATGAATCAGCGCAGACTTATTCGGCTGTCATGCATGAAATTTCTTATTCAATGTAAACGTATTCAAACAGTTCTTAACGGTTTATGGGAAAAGTTTAGTTCCTAAACAGAGATTTGATAATGAAGAATTACAACAACCATAGAGCATTATACTAAAGCAGTTGAAACGGATACTTGAAATGAGAATTGAATTCAAGTTCGAATGCTGTTCGAATATATTTTTCTTGGTTTCTTTGCTTTTAAGGTTATCCAAAGTGATCGAATCAAGCTAATTGCTCTTATACAACATGAAGCAGAGGAGAAATATGAATTTATTCAACTGATAACAAACCTTGTCCATAATGATTTCAGTGATCATCAGACTCTGTATAATGTTCAATAAATGAAATTTTAGTGGCGTTTTGGTTAAAAAGTCTGTATTGCACCGTTTAGCTGATAAACAAAATATTCATTTGAATTCATTTCAAAAAAAAAAAAAAAAAAACTAAAGTGTACTAGAAAATATCAAAGCTTTTTAAAAGGAATTCGGAAATTCTTTATTTAAATGCATATGTTCTCTTGAATTACATTTTTTTTTATTAAGTTATCGTATCGGATTTCTGTTTTCTAGTTCTTCTTAAGAAATTTGACGCTTTTATGTTTGTGCTGTGTTGCCATTAATTATTTCCATCACAGGGTCCTGTATGCCGTATGGATAAGATTTTTCCATTCATGATCATATATTTTTTATAGCAACTGAATTCACAAGGATTTATGTATGTTACGGAATTTGAACCACATATAGGATCATAATTTTGTGGACAATGACACTTTGGCTTTTTACCATTACATTGAACATTAAAGGTGATGATAATCGTTAAGGCCACAATCATTACAAAATATACGAATTTCATCGTTGAATTAAATTCTTTATTTTTCAATTATTTTGAAATAAGTTTCAATACGAAATAAGTTTCGTAGTTATTTAAACAAAATATTCTGTAAAATATTTATTTAAATTGTTGGTTAAAAATATACTGACTGCGTGATGAATCGGTTGAAATCTTTTATACTGTAACTGGAAATAGGCATTACAAATCAATTGTAAAAATTAAAAACTGTAAGAAATTCAAGGGTAGAATTCCATCGTTTATATATGTATCACTCATACCACTTATGTTGATTGTGTTAATTTTATATACGAGGGGCAGGATCTACAGATTTATGTCGACTGCGATTGCCAGATCTTCTCGAGAAGCTTCCCATTGGAATTTTATTTCCTCTCAGAGTTTTTGCCAGAAATCTGCTGAGAGAAAGTCACCGAGGAAATATTTTCTCGTTTTGTCTGAAATGTCTGTTTTGCAGTTTGAACAGTGGCCTTATGTCACATTACCTACTAGACTACTACTTTTCTCTTTCTTTTTATTGTTAAGATGAAATCAAAAGTATAGACATGTGCCGACTTTCCTTTGTCAAATAATACCTTAACTATCTTGAGAAAATTTAGCAGTTTAGGGCATACGAAAGTCTTTCCTGATTCTGGATTTGTATATTTGGTAGGTAGGTCAACATTTAAAAATTTTTTTTTCAATGAACTTGCGGGCTTCATGCAGATTGACGTGGCGAATTTCCAAGTGTTATTTATAGTCAATCAAGCAATAACATCAAAACCACAAAAATGTCGAACGATATGTGTGTGAAAAGCTTTATTTATATTAGAATATCTGACCATAAATAATCTGATTTGATGATTTCAGCAGAAACAGCTATGCAGACTTCGTGTTTTAAAAATAATTTTCTTAGAGTGTATCCACAAAATTAATTTTTCTCAGTTTTTTTTACCTCATTTTTAATTTGAAAAACAAAATATGGTTTCATAAACAATACAAAAACAGATTCTATTCAATTTACATATTTCTGTTAAATATTAAAAAATATTTTCATTTTATTTTTATTATATTATTTTTAAATACAAAAATAAAGAAAGGAAAGCAAATGAAATGTTTTTGTGTCCGTAAATATTTCTCTGATTCCAATTAGCATGGTCCCGAACGCATTAAAGCTAGACTGCGTCCACTGCGTTCCATTTCACGTCTGTTGCAATCAAATTCACAACGATTCGAATAGGTTACCGAGTTTGAAGCGCACACGGGATCATAATTTCGTGGACAGGGACAGAAAGCAGCATTGGTTTGAACACTAAAGGCAATAATCGCCAATACGACAGCCATTACAATATGCAAGAATCTCATTGTGTTGTTAAATTTCAATTCGTTTTGATATAAAATTCAAATAAAATCTACGTTTTAAAGAATTTAATAAAGTTTTTATTTTTTAATGTTGTTTGCTAAAGGTATACGTATACACTGACTGGATGATGATTAGTCAAGTTTGAATATTTTTTCTATTATCAGTAAATGATTATATACCATATGCACTTATATATGTACATACATACATGTATACATATATACACATGTATGTATAGACTATGATGTATAGAAAGTGTAGGTAAAGAACTATTCACTGCTTTATTAAGGTATAAATAAACTCACATTCATAAGCATTATAAATATCAAGTATCTTATCGGTTATTAATTATTTGTTGTTGTACGGGTTTTTTTTTATTCATTCGTACAACAAATACAAAAGAACTAAAAACAATAATAATTTTATACATAGAAAATATATTGACAGCCAGTCTTAGCCAACAAAACCCAGAGGAAAGGAGAATTATTTTCTATACGAATTTATTTTTTAAATCTTCCATGAAATTGCATTCAATATGTACATCATTAGAGGGGAAGATTTACTTTTTATAGTTGATATCACACAAATAACTGAAGTCACCACCTAAGCGATAGTAGTAGAAACCAGTCGAAGGCGAAAACTTCCCCAAAAGTAATACAAACAAAAAAACCTTGTTTAGCCAGCATTTAATGCTAATTAAGTCACAAATTAACTTAAATTGCCTTGTTAATGAATAAATTATCATTGACTGCCAACTACTGCAACCCATCCACTCACCAACTATTACATACACTTGCCTCAGTGGGGGTTTTTCTATTAATGCGGAAAATAAGCGGAAAATAATTGTGGCTTGCCGATTAGTTTATCGAAATCAATTGCTCACCCTGTGTTGAAATATAAAAAAAAATATTCTTAAAATTTTTATTTTATTTTGTTTTGTTTTATTTTGTTTTGTTTTGTTTTATTTTGTAGAAGTGAAATTTGTGAGATAATTTTTGTTTTTTTTTTATTTTTTTTATCAATTTGCACTACTTTAATACGTTTAACAACAATCGTAATAACTATTTAAAAAAGCTTTTATTGTCTTTGCTTTTCAAACATTATCAGGAAATTGTTTTTTAAAAGCTTTTTTCCTTTTTTACCTCTTGTTGGTATTTATTTCTATGACTTCTAATAAAACTTTCGCTTTATTATGATGGCACTTTGCGAAAGGGAAGGTATGCCTATTAGAAAATGTTTACCATTATAAAACAAATGAATCCATATACATAGGCTTAAAACCTAAACTTCATCTGGTCCACTCATATATCGCCCAGACATGTTAACATAGCTAGAATACTCATCAATAACCTTAAACTTATATTGATAGGAAGATTTAATGTTATCTTGCTTTTCTTTTTTCGCCCGTTTCTTCTATCTCCCCTTTTCTCATTTTCTTATCTCATTCAATTCTTTCTCTTTTCTAGGACCTCTGAGTATTATACTTGTCTCAATAGTATACGTATACTATTGAGTATACGTCCTTAAACCTAACCTAACATAGCTTGCTTGTCAATTTAATTGTCTTTTTGTCTCTCTAGGTGGCTATACAGATGTGTCAATATTATCCGAGTTTTGGGACGCTATATGAAATTCAAGGTAGTAAAAAGCTTAACAGCTATGCAGGGTAACTCTCTAATGGGCTCCAGTTCATTTAGAGCACAGGGTAACGAGCAATCAGTTGAACTTGGAGTGCAAAACCTCTTTTCAATGAAATGTTCCTCTTTTCTATGAAATGTTTCTCCGAATATCATAATCATAAACCTTACATAGAATGTATTTAACATTTTGCGTAATCTCTTAAAAGTGAAGATAAAAAATTCAATTGGCAACTCTTAATTGAATGTTTTGTTAACAACAAAAAGAGGGAGACTAATTAACACAAACAAATTGATTGGATAAAAAAACAGAATTATAACAACAAATCACAGTCTCGTAAATATATTCTCAATTTACTTAAAAAGTATTTCTAATTCTTAATCACTCTACATTTAACATTTCTGATTGAAAACTGTTGGAGAACTGTTCGTTATAAAAATAAAAACTTTTTTCTAAAATAATAGAAAGAAGAGATCTTTTCTTTCTTTTTTTTTTTTGTTGAACTCAAAACATTACAAATTTGTTACTTCAACTACTAGAATATTAATAATTGGTTTCATCCGTAAGTTCTCTTGCTGTTTCTGACAGCATTTCTTATCAAGTGTCTGTCAGTCGTGTTAGAAATTCAAAAATATTTATCATAACCTTGTTGGCAAATGATAAACTGTAAACATAATGTTGTGATACAATTTTCAAGTTAAAAAAAAAAAAAAATAAAGAACCAATTTGGAAAGAAAGAGGAAACACGTAAGATGTCATCAGGATATACAGTTGTATTCAACGTACGTTAAAAATTTAAAGTTCAGCAGCTTTATGCTCTACGATTAAGGAAAAGTACTGAAGGGAACAAAGCACATAAAACACATGTCCGTTAAGACACTGCTGATGGATTTTATGTGCCTTGGCCTTTGCTGTAACTGAGGCCGAAACCAGGTTGAGTTGCAGTAAATGATGGACAAGAAAATGTTAAGAATCAGTAAAAACGTTCGCTGTGATTAGTTTCGAAATTACTTATTGCAGTGAACATATCACACCATGAGTGCCGTTATATTTTTTCGAAGTTTAATTTTTTCCGTCAAATA
Organism: Sarcophaga bullata; assembly: GCA_005959815.1. Lineage (NCBI taxonomy): Eukaryota > Metazoa > Arthropoda > Insecta > Diptera > Sarcophagidae > Sarcophaga > Sarcophaga bullata. The sequence continues at coordinate 166,116 of QOCX01000100.1, forward strand.
ATTTATCGCTGAGACAAATATAAACAGACACGGTGAATCATTAATTTAATACTCGCAAAACACATTTGTGCTTAGAAATTTGTGGCTCTGTTTTTATTAAGTTTGAGAAAAAAAAATTCAAGTTAACAACAACAAATAAATATTTAAACAAAAAAGCCTATTCAAAATGAATATTATTACTCTATTAATTTGTTTATTTCTGCTTGTTGTTGCGTATTTCAATTATTATTATTATTTTATGATCGTGAAAATTCGAGATTAAAAATAAAAAACAGCAAAAAAAACAAAAAAAAAACAAAAAAAATTAAAAAAATTTAAAACAGACAACTTAAATTTATAATTAAATGGAGAGCATAACAGCTATAGAAATAGAACGAGAGTGAGAGAGCGAGAGAGAGTAAGTAGAACAGAGAGAGAGAGCTAATTTGAGAAGAAGATTAAAATACATAATTGAATTGATATAAGTAGAGTCTGGAATAATTGAAAACCTAACTGATTATTTCCAATTTCAGTTTCAAATAGACATTCAGACATTTCACATTCGTTTAACGGTTAATTTGGAAGACGGGAAAAATACAAAAAAAAAAAAACTAAGAAAAATGAAATTCCTGTCGTTATTTGTTTTTGTTCTTCTAACCATTGCCGCTACTTTAATGGGCACAAGTGAAGCTGCATTTTGCCCTTGTGATTTAACCAACAAGGAAATGATTTGCGGTTCAAATGGGGTCACCTATAAGAATCGCTGTGAATTCGAATGCACCCAAAGGGAATACAAGAAATTGGGCCGCACTTTGAACATCAGAAACGTCGGTGCCTGTTAAAAAAAATTTGAAAAAAAAAACACCAAAGAATGCTCTACGAAATCTCGTTCTGCAGATAAAATTATTTTGTTTATTTTGTGAACGTCTTTTTTTGTTGTTGTAATTATAAAATTAAGTGTTAAAAATTTCTGTAGTTGAGATTTAAATATTCAATAAATTTCATTGTGCAAATATGAAAAAATTAATAAAAAAATAAATAAAATTGTCCGCATAGTAAATAATTAATTATTCAAAAAGTGTTTTCATTTTTGTTTTTGTTTTTATTTTTTTAATAATTTTTTTTTTCATTTATTTGGCACTACTTAAGGTGAATTGTGTTTAGTCTACCATGAAAAAGCAAGTGATTGAATTTTTATTACGTTTCAACAGTTTACACTGTGCAACAAATTTATAAAAATGCAGAAATAATGTGGAAAAATATTTATAAAAGCAATGATAATGAAAAACAAGATTTTGAAAACGATTTTTAAATTTTTATTTTCGATAATTACAAATAAAAATATTTAAAATCTTATAAATTAATAAAAAATAATCATATAATTATGGGAAATTTGCTACACTTGTTTCACAATAACGTCAACTTTCAGACAGTTAAAGATTATCGATGAGAGAGAAGGTTTTTTTATAGGATATCATGGGAAATCATTATCAGACAAACCGTCAAGCCTTGAGTTTATAGGCAAGAAGGGAAAATAAATTGGAAAGAACGTATTGTAAAGATCGGCATTTTTATCTCTCATTTCTCATTTCCATAACATGTTACATGACCTGATTGAAAACTGATAAAAATAAAATATTTTGTGTTTGAACGTTAACCCAACTTCAAAAGAGAATTGTGGTAAAATTAATTAAGTAGACTTTTAATGGAAAGCTGTATAGGAACAATTAAGATTTAAGAATAAAAAGGCCAAGAAAATAGGCTCTGCGAAAATGCTGTGTGAGTTTTTTGTTACTGATTATTTTTAATGACAATCAATTCGTGAAAAAGTCTGTGATACCAAGAATTGATTATTGATGAGCGTTGCTGTTCATTCATGCAAGTTTTTTTGATATAACGTTGATGGTATACATAAATACTAAGAATATTAGCCGGTATGTAGCATGCATCCCTTCAAACGAACATGACACTATTGAATACCGTAGGTTCTTTGACATTTTACTGTAGAAAATAACCCGAAAAACATCTCCATACACCATATGGCCTATAAAGTACTGCTTCCTTTGACCATCAGCTGAGTCTTTCCAGCTCTCAAATTGAAAACTGAGATTTGCACTGCACTGATGAAATAATGGAAAACAAATTTTCTTATTAAACAAGCTGCAGGTATTGGAAAAATCATTAGTACAAGAGTATTAAAGGGGCAAGGTAATATCGACAAATAAAATAAAATTAAATAAAAGCCTACTACTTCTAGGACACACCCTGTACATTTGTTTGTAATTAATGACTTGAATAATAATAATATAAAATATTTTTAATTATTGGAAATAAATTTTTGTTTATTAGGCAGTTGTGATTTAGCATGTAAGAGGCTAGGCCTTACAAGCCAACTAAAGGGTTCTCATGGCCTATAATGTATTGCATTGTTTGGTGATTTTTTATTTGTTGTTTTAATTATTGTTTAAAGCTTTAAATAGGCTTTAAATGTTGAATTAAATATTACTTTATTAAGTCGAAAGCAGCGAATCAAAATATGCGTTTCCAATGGTGTTACTTTAAAGCTACTCTTACTCTTAATGTGGGTGTTGTGCGAAAACGTTAATGAATATTAACAAACCCGTATAAGGAAACAAATCAACTTAAAATATTTATTTTTGAAATATTAATTCGTTTTTAATTTGTAAATAAAGAGTTGATGAGCGGGATGTTTTTGTTTTAATTTTATAAAAATCTCAACCGATTTTTATTTTTTTCTGTTAAAAATACAAAATAACTGAGAGCTGGTTGGTCACTTTTACTTTTAACGATCTTTTAACACGCTCCACAGTTATAATAACTGCTTGAGAGTAAATTAAACTGAGCAGAAACTTAAAATGACATTGAAGAGTCATTAACAAACGTTTGCCATTATAACTGAATATCAAGCTCAAGTCTTGAATCACAGTTAAATTCAGTAGCGCACGGCAATTGAAAATGAATTTAACACATACGGCCGATGTTAATTAAAAACGATAAAAAAAAAATACGTCACCATATCGGGCTACAAGGCAAGGGGAATTCCCTCCTCACATAATATTTATTTTAAAGATAAAAGTTCTACTTCTGTAAATAAAACAAATTATTCATGATACGTTATAATTTCTGTGCTTTCCTTAGAAAAACAGTATCATTCTACTGAGATAAATAAAATATTGTCAACGTTTTTGCAATTCAGTTCAAGTGTGTATTGCAAACAGATCTTAACGATACAAATTAAAAACAGAAACAAAAATTAAAAACTAAATCAAGAGAAAATGAAATTATTTTATGTACTCTTTGTGTTCATTGTGCTGGTCAGCTGTTGCAGTGTTTCCGAGGCTGGCCTTTTCGATAGATTTAGGAAATCGGAAAAGATTTGCGGCTCTAATGGTATAACATATGTTAACCGTTATGAATTTGAAAACTCTCAACGTGTTTACCAAAAAGTCAATCGTAAACTGGAAATGGCATCAGAAGGCGCTTGCCCACGCGTTAAAAAGCAATAATTTTTAATGGAAATTTTTTATTTGTTTTTGTTTATTAAAAAAAAAAAAAATAATTTAAATAAATAAAAAAAAAAAAATGCTAATTAGTGCTTTCAAATTTCGAGTTTGATTTTAAAAAGAATAATAAATAATAAATGATAAAAACTTTATTTTTGTTTGCATGTCATGTCAGAAATGACTAGTTTGTGGGCCACAGCCAGTGTTCTTTTTGCAGTGTTTGTGATAATGTGGAAGAGACGGAGCCTGTCGAACATATAATAGAGCTTTAAAATTCTTAGCCACGATTAAAGAAATTCTATGGTATTCTTGAGTTCATCAGTATTGTTATCTGACTTCTGAAATGATTCACTTTCTCTCTGCCCTTAATTTTTATTTTCTTTATTATTTACTGCTGCACATACTATACAGTATACGTATTTGATTTGACTCAGTTTATGGTTCGTTTTTGGTCTCATTTATCTTCTTAACTTAAGTTAATCTATCCTTCTTCTTTGTTTAAATGCTTTCTACAGTAAACATACGTTTGCGGTTGATGATTGTTTATAAAATTAAATCTTTGAAAATGTTCCACAGTAAATCATTTAGCTCGTCATGTGATTCTATACAAAAGCTGTGCTGATGAATCAACAGGAAACCATGATAAAGTGTTTATTCAAGTGCAAGATTGTGTTTCAAATGTATTTTTATTTGTTTATCAAATCAAATTTTGGAGAGGTAAACCCAGTCCCTGTACTGATCGAGTTCCACTAAACCAGGGAAGAAGTTGATCAGTGCAAGGGCTGAGCTCAATTTCACTGGAAATTTAACGTAACTTATATGAAGCAGGACATTAGTTCAAAGCTTGAATAGTAATCATACAGTGCCCCGGTTGTTCAGCAGAAAATATAGCTGCTGTAAGAACAATTTGCTCTTTTTAAGTTCAACTTCACTTGAAAATAAAAGAAATTGAGCTATCGGCTGATCATATGTACTTCTCGAGTTATGGTTTGAAGTTTACTTTTATCTGCCAGTTATACCTCCCTGTCATCCCGAGAGTTTTATAAAGATGTGAAGGAATTCTGCCAATAATTTGCAGGCTTTTTAACTTAACTTGTAAAATGTTTTTGCCTGAAGATTCACCGTCTGCTATTCTTGTTATTTTAAATATTTTTTTTTTGCTTTTCATTTCATTTGCAACACAGACATTTTATGCAAATTTATTTTTTCAGAAAAATTATTTCTTTTCTATGGAAAAAAAAAGGTTGAAATTATTATTCGTTTTTTAAATTTTCTCTTTATTCATTCATTTTAATATATTATCTCAAGAAAGGTAAAATTAATCATATTTTCACGTGTTTGTTTGATCATATAACCCCCCTGTTATTTAGGGTATCCAGCAAAGGCTTTGGAAATATTTTCATAGAGAGACAAACCTTATTAGCCATTATGGAATTGAATTTTTATTTAACGAGACTTAAATAAATTTTTAAAAATTTCTTATATTCATACATTTAACATTACAAATCTAAAAAAAAAAATTAAAAGAATTTCTTATTAAATTATTCGGATTAAACGGCAATGCGTTTATATTTTCTTCTATCATTTGAAATCAAGAAGGCTTCCTTCATTCCATGTATCTATTGGGTGGGTAATGGGCCTATTGCCAAATGAATGAAAAGTAAATGAAAGGTAAAAAACAACAACAATTTCTTGAATTGAATGGAGAGGAAAAGCATGAGGAAAATAATCAATAAAAATCGTTCTTTTTTTTTTTGGTTCATTTTATCACCAGACAATGTTATTGTGGGCAATTTTATAGACTGTGGTTGGTATTCCTTTTATTATTTTAAACCTTTTTTTTGCCAAGCTTGTTAAAGCCATCTTTTTTCTTTTCAGTATGCATAAATTGACAAAGAACAAGAACAAGATTAAATTGCGTTTTGTGGTTTACCAATTCGAACTTTTTTTGTTTTTTTTTTTAAGAAATAAAAGGTTATTCTTGTAGGGTTAAAAACAAATGTTAAAAGACCATAAAATATTTCAATGCAAAATACATAAAATGTATAAAAAAGAAGAAACAAGATTCTATTCTAAATAGAATTAAATTAACAAAAAAAAAATTTAACAAATTTAAATAACAATGAAAGTGTAAAATAATATTTAAAAAGGATTTGAAAATCCTGTTTGTGATCAAATCAAATATAATTTGAAAATAATTTAATAAGAGCTGAATATGGTAACTATAGAGTAATTCTTTAAAAAAAATATTAATTTAGGTTCGAATAATAAAGGAAAACTAAACATAGTTATTGTAATTAAATCCTGGCCCAACTTGGAATATTCAAATGCCGCTATTCAGGTCAGCTAGAGTAAGAGTTGATCAGCGCAAGGGCTGAGTTCAATTTCACATATGACGCAGGACATTAGTTCAAAGCTTGCATAGTAATCATAGAGTGCCCCGGCTGATCAGCAAAAAATATAGCTGTTGTAAGAACAATTTGCTCTTTTTAAGTTCAACTTCACTTATACGCAAAATAAATTGAGGTATCGGCTGCTTATATGTACTTCTCGAGTTATGGTTTGAAGTTTAGTTTAATAAGAGCATATAAGAACTATAGAGCAATAATAATAAAGGAAAACTAAACATAGTTATTGTAATCAAATCCTGGCCCAACCTGGAATATTCAAACGCCGCTATGCTGGTAAGACATAGACGCAAACGACTTTTGCAGGTTTGTGGCTATAAGGAGAATGAGCAGACGACTGTCTCTCAACTTCTCTGTTAGTTTCACAAAGAAAGAGAGGCTTATGATCTCTCACAATGTGACATAAATTTATAAAATATGTATTTGATCGAGTTCTCTAATATAAAGATTGCTGCAATAGCAAGATTATTTGCTATTTTTTTGATTTAATATCCACAGTAAATATTATATTTTCAAATCTTATATTCCAGAAATAATTCTTTAAAATTTTTTTACTTTTTTTTCTGTCTTTCATTATTTACCCTTCATAATTTTTATATAATTCCTGTGAATGTGACTTTCCATTTGTAAAACATTACAGGGGCATTAATTAAAATTTGTTTTTATAATTAAACAAAATTATGAAGTCATTTTAATTAGTGAAAATAAATGAGAGTGCATCACAAATTATATCTCATTAGTGGAGGTTTTTTTTTCTCATTTTTTTCCTTTTTATTATTTCCATAATTTCTGTATTCAAATTCATTTTAATCATGAAAATTAATAGAAAAAAAACCAAAAAAAAAAAGAAAAAAAATATACGAGAGGTTATCAGATTAAATAGAATGAATTGCCTGCTACTTGTAAATAATTCAAATGAAATGCAGCGAACAGATAGAGGGAAAGGAAACACATCGATATGAATGAGAACTAATTTACATCAGTTGTTATGCCTGTTATGAAAAAGCGTTAAACAATTTATACGCCTATGCAGAAAATATACAATAAAACATAAAAAAGAAAAACAAAAACAAAAAAAAAAATACAAAAAAATATTGTAATTAATGCCTTTTGTAAATTAAAAGCCTAGACAAATAGTTTTTTTTAAACTAATTTTTTTAATTTCTACAAGTTTTAAATGCACAATGGATTTAAAAGAGACATGGACATGGAAACATACTTAGGTTAGCTTGTAATTGTCCATTATGATATCTCAATTAATGTCCAAGCAAACCTGACTCTGAGACACATAAGGTGAAAGATAGTTTCCGAAAAAGATTTTACACTGAAATTTAGTGTTTCTGTCATTTGAAATTTTATTCTCTCTTCTCCTCTATCAGAGGATACATACAACATATTTGCATTTGTATTAGCATATTGAATTATTAAATATGCCACCAAATAAAAATAATTATTGACGAATTTGCACGTTTGTATGGTAAACGAAATGAAAGGAAAATATGTGAATAAATTTACGGAATTTATTTATGGCACAAGTCTGCAAAGGAATTTCAATTATATTTTACAAAAAAAAAAGAAAAAAAGAGAAAAAAAAATTTTTTTTATTTGGAATGTAAAATTATTTGTCAACGACAGCATCAACAGCAAAAAGTACTTTTGCCTCCATATCCTATAAATTTTTTTCTTGTCGTTAGCATCCCTTTTTATCCTTTTTTCATAAGCAAATATTATTTTCTTTTTTTTTTATTGCTTCTGTCATTTGACATTACAAGTATTTTAGGTTCTTTCTCTGTCTCTCACGTTCCTCTTCCAAAAAAATATGACAAATTCAGATTATAAGGGAAAAGGGTCACAAAAATATTTTCGCTAAAAAGGTGGGAAAGCATTGCTCAAAGGGGAGAGGATGTGGAATAAAACCGCTCGAAGTAGAAGGCGGCAGAGGCAGTTTACGAATCAAATTTTCGTTATCATACTTTGGAAATAAAACAGTCGTCAGCCATTTAGGAAGTCAGGTGGGTTTTTACATATTGGGGAAATGATAGGCAGAGTTTTTTTTACGAATCAAAATATTTACACATTCAGTGTGGTTTTCATAAGAATATTGGAATAATAATTGCCGCTTATCTTATGAACAAACTCCTAATGCTGACAGATGGTGTCTACCCGAAATATAAACAGGATTCCACAAGTGGTTTGATATTTACCAAATGTGTTCAAAAGCGGCTACAGATTATAATGCTACAAGTTATTATTAGGGCCCATTATGGCTCCTGTCATTTTTGCTGGTCTTTGTAAGAATGTGTCGTTTTGTTTTATATAAAATCCCTTTAAGGAATTCTATAAGAGCTTATTCTAATTTAGAAGCACAAGGATGATGTTCCGTTAAAAATATGTTTAAAAACTCAATGCCATTTAGAATTTAATACAAAACTTTCTAATGGCTTAAGTGCAATAACGTTTTCCAAATACTTCTCCTATCAATGCAATTTTCCAAAAGAATACAAACCATGATAGCTAGCATTAGCTGTGTTCATAACAAACTTGTTTGTAAATAAGAAACGCTTACAGTTCAAGTGAATAGCCTTACTAGTGACTTCGTAACATACATACATATGCTGCATTATTCTATCACAGATTGTTAACGATTTTTTATTCGAACATTTTGAAATCTTTCCGTCATCATGTGTTTTATTCAAATTTTACACGCAGCTATTAAAACAACAAAAAACAACAACAGAAGCAAATAAGAACAACAAAACGTGTATTGCAGATACAAATGTCGTGGCGCCCCAAAGGAAACTAAAAGGAAACATATTTTGATGACAATTTTTCATCGTCAACTAACAGTATAAACGAATAAGAGAACAACAAACACAACAGCGAAAACTTTTAACAGGAAACGGATGTTATACGGTTTTGTGGTTCCACATAAGTTAATATGTACACGTACCATCATCCAGAGTTACACTGAATGAAGGCCATATATTTTATGATCTATGTAAACTAAAACTAACACAACAACCGTCGTCTATCGTGAGTGACAAAGTCATGTGGTTTTCCGTATTTTTTTTTTTATTTTTGTTCTTTTTTTGGTGAACGATATAAAAACCATATGCAGCACATCATGTATGCATGCATGTACATGCATTGAACCAGATTACAACAAAACCGATTGTTCTGTTAAGCATAAGAGAAACGTTCGTAAAGGAGGAAGAGGGAAAATGCAATTTCAGTTGAAATCAAATTGATTTGACTGGCAGTCTTGTTAAAAGATTTGCCGAGAGAGTTGAGTGTTTTTCCAATTTAAACTTTTCGATAAAAAAGAAAAGAGTTTTTAAAATGCTTATTTCGATATGAATTATATCAGTTTAATGGTTTTGAAACCGTAACTATTGAAATCTTTAACTTTATTGAACAAAATATGACGTTTTAAATTGAAAAAAAAAAAATTCAAATTGTTGTCGTATTTAAAGATGAAAGAAAATGCAGTTTTAAGTGTTCTAAGCCAAGGATCGGCACCAATAGCATCCGGGGGTCGAACATCTTCGGTTTTTACACACTTTATTGAACAAAATATGACGCTTTAATTTGAAAAAAAAATTCAAATTGTTTTCGTATTTAAAGATGAAAGAAAATTCTTTTAAGTCAGAGATCGGCACAAGTAGCATCCGGGGCCGAACATCTTCGCTTTTTTACACAGAAAAAAGAGAATAAAAATGCATTCAATTGCTTGTGAGCTTCTAAAGAAGAAGATTTATGTCGCTTTTTCCAGGTTTCAATTATATACCCAAAGAAATATTACAGTAGGATTCACTAATAACAATGAGAAATGATCTCCATTTTTGGAGGAATATTTGTCGAGTTAAATACGCATTCGTTAGGGTGCTGTACATTTTTTATATTTGCAGCTGCATATACATATTATTAGGTTACAGTTGAAAATATTATTATTACTTACAATTTTCCTTTGGGTTATTTATACACAAGTTACTCACAACTACACTCAAAATTTAATCATGTTCTCATTGTGTCGACCTCTGTTATATGTAGCCATCATATGCATAGGGTACCTAAAGTGCGATAAACACTTTGAATTGTTTCTTCTTTTCTCTCCTTCTTTTAATTTTCTTCGTTATTATCTTTGGCGCTTTATTTGTTTTTGCTTTTCACCTATTAAAAGCTTTCATTTAATGGCTACGGAGAGTATAAAACATTATCATTACTCTGCTGCGTTAATCACACTTAAGACGATTTTCTTAAAGCATACTTTATGGCGTTATTTATTAACAATGAGTGGAGTGGTAGGCGATTATAAATCATAATTATGACCGAAAACCATTGGTCTGGTTCATTTCATCTTTAATTATAATTTTTATTCCAAAGAGGCAGCGTAAATGCTTTTATTTTTTTTGGTGGTGTGGAATAGCAAATTGCTACAATCTTTGGGAGAAATTAAGAATTTTATTTCTTTTATAATTTTACCGAGATATAGAAAATCTATATTTTCTGTTGGTCTACCAATCTGGCAACTTTCCGTTTAAACATATAATTTTTCATTGCTTTTGTCATTATTAAACTTTTGCAAAATTCTGTTTTGATCTCGTTTTTCTATATCCCCGGTGACCGAAAAAATGAAAAAAAATATTCAAAAAATCTCAGTGGCGTGTTGAATATCTACTTTGCGTATCTCTGGCAAGATCATTTTGTATTGTGAGTATTTAATTTATTATTATAAATTAATAAGAGATTTTATTTATTTGCACATTTTAATTAAACAAACATCAGTGAGAAATCTAACAACAAAAACAAAGGTACACTCTTTTAGTTGCTTTTCTATGAAAAACGAATTATAAAACGAAACGAGAAAAAAAAGAAAACGGAAAATAGTGAAAATTATATGAAAATAAAGCAAAAATAAATAATAAATTATAAAACCAATTAAAAAATTTAACATTCATTTGCTTTAATAACAAATTAATTGTTGTAAAAAATTTTGTTCGTAAAATTTTTATTATTTAAGCATGAACAAATTTGACGTAAAGGTTCAGTTAGTGCATGGACCAGTGACGGAATTGAAAAAGATTAAAAAATTTTTTAAAATAAAAAATTAAAAAAGAAAATCTGAGCAATATGTGTTGCAATAAATTAAGTTCCTTTAAATATTTGATTTTATTCATCATCGTAGCGCTATACGGTGGATCCATGGCTAACGTAAAAGCTCAAGAGAGTGAAGAAAGCAGTGAAAATCAATTTGTGGATCATAATTGGTGGCGAAATGCAGTATTTTATCAAATTTATCCGCGATCTTTTATGGATAGTGACGATGATGGCATAGGCGATTTGCAAGGTAACCGTAATTTAAATAATCGTTAGGCAGGGGTATTCACAGATAAACAAATTGAAAGTGAAAGCAATACCCGCATTTTTTGGCCTATTTGAATACCATTTCTCTCATTAAACCCTAACTGAAATACCCGATTTTCTCCTCTTCTAGGTGTTATATCAAAATTGCCCCATTTGGCAGAGACTGGCATAACTGCCACTTGGCTAAGTCCGATATTCCAATCACCCATGGTAGACTTTGGTTATGATATATCCGATTTCAAGGCCATACACAATGAATATGGTACCATGGGAGATTTTGAGGAATTAATATTACAGGCGAGCAGTTTCGATATTAAAATCATTTTGGATTTTGTACCTAATCACTCCTCAGATCAATGTGAATGGTTTCTAAAATCGGCCAATCGGGAAGAAGGGTATGAGGATTTTTATATCTGGTCAGATGGCAAATTAAATGAAGATGGAGAACGAGTACCACCCAATAATTGGGTTTGTTTATTAAGTCGGATTTGATTTTAAAAACAAATTTTAATTATTTTTTCTTATTCCATTAAGCAATCGGTATTTTATGGATCCGCTTGGACTTGGCATCCGGTTCGAAAGCAATACTATTATCATCAATTTACCAAAGAACAACCAGACTTAAATTATCGCAATCCAGCTGTGGTAGCAGCCATGGATGAGGTTATTTTGTTTTGGTTAGACAAAGGTGTAACAGGTTTCCGTGTTGATGCTGTAAACCATTTATTTGAAGATCCCGACTTAAAAGATGAGCCCTTGACGGGGAAAACAAAGGATGAGAAATCATATGATTATACCGAGCATATATATACAAAGGATTTGGTAAGTTATGTCCTAAACCATGTAAAACAAACACATTATTTAATAGTTTTTAATTCAGCCCGAGGTTTACAATATGTTATATCACTGGCGTTCATTATTGGATGAGTATTCCAAGACTCATGGTGGTCCAGAACGCATAATGATGACTGAAGCATATGCGGATGTAAAAACTTTAATGGACTATTATGAGAATGAAAATGGTAATAAAGGTCCTCAATTTACTTTTAATTTCATAATGCTTACGGACTTAAATGAGAAATCAGATGCTCGAGATTTTGCTTTTAACATACAGAAATGGTTGACTTATATGCCACGTCAACATGTGGCCAATTGGGTAATGGGCAATCATGATAATCCGCGCATAGCCTCACGATTTGGTGCTGCTAGTGTGGATGCCATAAATATGCTGATAATGACATTGCCGGGTGTAGCGGTCACTTATAATGTAAGTGTTCAGTTAAAAGCTCTTTGAAGAGTTTAGAAATTCAAGTGTTATTTTCCGCTGCTTTACAGGGAGAGGAAATAGGCATGGAAGATTTTAGAGATATTAGCTGGGAAGATACAGTCGATCCTCCAGCTGTTAATGCTGGACCTGATAACTATAAAAAGGTTTCACGTGATCCCGAACGTACACCCTTTCAATGGAGTTCGGAGAAAAATGCTGGTTTCTCTATGGCCGCTAAAACCTGGTTGCCGGTTCATCCCAATTATGAGAATCTTAATTTAGAATTGCAAAAGCAAGCGGCAAAAAGTCACTACAAAGTCTATCAAGAATTGGTGCAATTAAGAAGGTTAACAGTACTACAACAGGGTCGCACACGCGTAGAAGTTTTAAATCGTCATGTGTTTGCAGTGATAAGGTGATTAAACTGCTATTTGGTTTACAACTGAGTTCTTATTTTTTGTCTTATTTTTAGATCTTTAAAGGGCGATATTTCCATAATGACCCTCATCAATGTGGGCAAAGAGAATCAGTTGGTGAATTTATTGGACATTTTAGATGATGTTAAACAATTGACGGTAATGGTAGCCGGTGTCAATTCCAATTATGAAAAGGGGTGAGCATTACCTGTCCATTACACTTGTTTAATAAATTTTCTTTCATCTGCAGTTTCTTTTTTAATTGCTTTTCCTATAACATTTATTTCATGATTATTATTATTATTATTATTATTTATTAATAATTAATTGATTGATGGCTTAAATTTGTTAATCTTATGGTTACCAATATTATTTTTATTTTTTTTTTTTTTACTTTTGTTGTTCTTTTCTTTTTAATCCCTAATTGCTGTTGTGTTTCTCCCCTGATCATTACATGTCATAGGGCAATTGTAAGCCTGGAAGAAAATACAAATTTTATGATGGCACCCCAGGAAGCTGTTGTTTGCATGATTGAATAAATAACCGAAGCAATCATTTTCCAAATAAATATTCAATTTAGAAAATTAGTTCAATAAAGAAAATATAAAAATGAAGGAAACAAAAATGAACAAAAAAATATGAAATAATAAACCGAACAGGAATTTTAAATATTTTCTTTCAAATTTAAATTACATGCTTAAATGGCATTTGTTTTGTATGGTTATTTTATTTTTGTTGTTGTTGTTGCTGTTGTTGTTGTTGTTCATGTTTATGGCTTAATAATAAAAGTAATATTATAATCGTATCGTGCTAATTATGGACGTGGCCAACAACATTTCTACTTTAATTTCCCCGGGGTAGTCGATTAATTATTAAAACAGCTGGCATATGTAAAGGATTATAAACACGCATAAAACCAGGGTATAATTATAGGCGCTAAATAAGGAAATACAAATAAAAGTAATTTGTAACTACCCAGCAGGAGTATGGGCATGTCTAAGTGTATACAGGAAAATACGAAGGCAGTGAAGTAATAGAATTAAAATGAATTTTGAATTTTTTTACTTCTACTCGAAATGTATGCATGATGACCTCCATAATAGGTAAGAATTAAAATATTTAAAAAATGCTATCTTAACTGAATGTCCATGTTGCCTCGATTAGACTTACTACCGTGCTTACAATTGTGATTGTAATATAGCACGTGAATATCATTGTTAGACTGTGTATGTATTGTCTGCCATGTGTCGCTCTATATGTTCCAGCATCCGTTAAACCAAGCGTTTAGGCCCATTGTTATACCACACTTAATATCCACCGCGAGGATCAACCTAAGATCCATCGAAGAACCTTTCATAGCCCTTTTCATATTAAAGAGCTCAGTCAAGGACGATAGAAAAGGAAAGGAGATAATACTTCTTATGTCAAGAGCGCAATATTGACCTACAGCTCCTGGAGAAGTAATTTGACGGAATGTCGTATCTTACGACATGCCTTCCAATAAGATAGGGGTCCGTGAGAATCACTATTGTACGATGGATGGCCATTTGCCAGAAAAATCCTCGTCCAAGAATGCTTTTAGAAAGAAGTTCGTATGAACTTAATCGCAGTTGATTGTCAGATAATATCACGTTCATTAGGGACCTTTTCGCAACCTGAATACTCAAACAAATCAAGAGATTTTCATAGAGAAAGACATGTGTACAGAAAAATTAGCATTCATACTTATAAACGCTTCCTTTCTAAAACATTTACGCGTTAATACTTTCTAATAATTTCCGCCAACGTACATTAAGTTTTTATTCTACATTTTCTGCATTCGTATTCTCAAGGCACTAATAATCCTAATGCAGTTTTAATTTTACAAAAAAACATGCGGGAATTTTTCCAGCCATAACTACAATAGCGTTGTCCTATATTGTTTATTACAAACATTTTCCCTGAACAAAGTTTCGGTCATTAACCCTTTTAAAATTATCAGTTGTGAACAGTGAATAGAAAACAAAAAAAAAAAAAATCTCCAAAATATTGCATGTTAAACCAACAGCAATTACTGTCAGCAGGAAATTTTTTTTAATAAAAACTTTAGTTTTTTAACAATAACAACAACAACAATAACTACCATAGGAACTACTCCTCGTTCAATAGGCCAAATTGCATAAAGACATGCAACATGCAATAGAAATTGAAGGAAGGCACATGAAAACCGTAAACTTTTTCCTTAATTTTACAATACTTTGCAGGAAACAATGTAAAATTGATGGCAAAAATGGATTTCTGTGAAGTACAATGGAAAAAAAACGAAAAAGAAAAAGAAGAAGAAGA
>QOCX01000100.1:182610-203569 GCA_005959815.1 Sarcophaga bullata
ATTCCACACATAGATGATATGGCCTTTTTACTTTTAATTTTGGTTGCGGAATATTTCAATCATCGATAAAATAATTTTACTGCCAAAACATGTCCGCCAAGGGTAGGTCTATCATTCTCGGCTCTGTTATAGTAGATAAATCACGTGCTTAGAGGCAAGAACTCGTTCAATGCAAGTAGAACAAGTCAACATAATAGGAAAACCGAACTCGGCTTTATGCTAAATGGAGCTCTTTAACTTTTTAAACTTTTTTAATCGTAGACATTGGTGTTTCATTTTGTTAGCATTGGTTTAAATCGGTGTGTACTCACAGAATTTTTTTTTTAAATTTTACTTGTCATTTAAGCTTTCTAAGGATTTTAAATAAAATTTCTTTCTCCAAAATTTAAAATACTTTTCAAATGAATTACATCCTGCTTCGCTTGACTTTGGCT
Organism: Sarcophaga bullata; assembly: GCA_005959815.1. Lineage (NCBI taxonomy): Eukaryota > Metazoa > Arthropoda > Insecta > Diptera > Sarcophagidae > Sarcophaga > Sarcophaga bullata. The sequence goes on from QOCX01000100.1 coordinate 183,045, forward strand.
TTTTCCTACTTCTGCTGGCAAATGTCATAATCAAATAAAATCTTTCCAAAATAGTTGACAGCTTAGAGAATAAATTAAAAACTTTTGCTTAACTTCAGCTAAAACGAATAATTTAATAAATTATCGCTGCAAACAGAAACAAAAAGAAAACTTTTACCTTTTAAAAAAAGTTAAAAGAAAAAAGAAAAAAAAAACGAAATTAAAAATTAAATACGCTTTTGAGCAAACAGATCAACCAACCAACAACCAAAACAAAACACATTGGCATTCTGGCGACGAAACTTAATTAATTCGTTTAATATTTGCATAAGATTTGTAAAGAAAAACTTTTGTTTTTAAGTTCAGAAGGAACAAACACACACACACACATACTCACATACACACGGACATACTTTTGGCATTTATTAATGCTGTCAAATCACACAAATTGACACATTGTCACACAATTATAGGGGTGGAGAGGAGAGTAGGGGAAAAACCCAAAACAAACGAATCATTGTAGTAATTTTTGATTTCTTCTTTCTTGTAACTTCATTTAGATAAACTCATTAAAAAATGGCTAAAACAGACATGGAATGTAAATAAATTAAGTTAAAACACCAGTACGAGTACGAGGATATTTGATTAATTATATTTCGAATTCTCTGCCATCCCATCACATACCATATACACCATACCCTCTCTTCCCTATACTCCTCCCTATACTTCTCCCTCATACATGCCGTATGAATAATTTTTTGTTTTTTGTTTTTGTTTGGTATCTCCCGTTCTTGTCATTGGCTTTAATTAATTTGAAATGTTTAAAACGTATACGCCTCGTTAATCTTATGCTATGTTTTATTTGTTGTTGTAAAATTCCTTCTTGAAATCATTAATAATGTTCGTAACGTTTTAATTTTTTTATTTTTATTTTATTTTTTTAATTCAATTCTTGTGTATTCAATCAATTGGAAAACATACGAATTCTCATTGAGAATTGAATTGATATGTTGCAGCATTAAAATTCCTTTAAATTCTACTGCCTTGGGTTCAGTAAATTTAACGTCATACGAGGGTCTGGTATGTTGCATACCCAAGGGTTTGTCAGCGTAAGTATTGCTTCATTAGGCGGCAGAAGAAATCTGATTTTACATTTGAAATTTACAGTGAACGACGTGTTGGTTAAATCAGTTGTTAAGGCAGCAAATGTAATTCTAGTGAGTCTTCTGTTGTACAATTTATGGAATAATAAGTGGACGAAATTGAATTTCATAAAAGTATTAAATTTTAAGAGAATATGCTTTAAGAAATTAATAATAAATTTTAAAAATTATAAAAATATGTGAGGTTATGTTTTAAATTTTAATTAATTGCCGGGACTTAGTAACATAGATCAAGAAAAATAGTAAAAAAAATTAAACGAATGAGCGATAGAAAAGTGAGGAATGAGTGATAGATGGCCATGCGATTTAAGGATAGAAGTGAATCAGTCCTCTTTTTATCCGTACGAGTCCAGGAGATTCTTGTAATATTGCTGCCATCGAAGTGGAGCATAAATAGTCGAGGGGAGAATACAAAGTTTAACTGTCACAATCGGAATATCGATGATGCAGATTATGATTCACCGCCAGGTAATTTGCTATTCAAATTCCGACAAAAACTATGTCCTGTCGTAGAACCCATATAACTGTTATCTTTAAATGATCTGAAATTTCACTGAGGAAGCCAAGGTATTCATTAGAGGCTTAATCGCAGTCAGGCTGTCCGAGTAAATTAAAAGGTTTTAAGGGAATATACCGTCACTAATCAAACAATACATCGTTTTCAAAGTGGCCATGATCTCCGTCTGGAAAACACTGCAGTAGTGAAGCATAGTGTATAGAAAAGTTTAATAATGGTATAGAACCCTGTACATAATTTTTGGAACCAAGGGTCCCATTGAATATCAATTAAAAGCTCTTAAAAGGTGAAGGTTATATCAAAAGACATTTACATGCTACGTTTATGGTCACCGTATGAACTCTTCATAGTCTAGTAGGTAGTGTCTTAGCTTTTTAGACACAAGGTCACGATTCAAACCACAGGTCAGATATCTCGAACATAACGAAATACAAACAAATATACCTTCCGCGGCTTCCTCTCAGCAGATTCCTGGCAAACACACTGAGAGTAAAAAAAATTGCCAAGAAAAATTTCTCAAAAATCTGCCATTTTCGTGTTTCGCCACTCATGTATAAAATTAACACACACAACATAAGTGGTGTGAGTGGTGTTAGTTCTTACCTGACTGAAGAATTGTAATGATCAATTATGTATGTTGATGGGTTTCAGTAAAATGATGTATTTTCCTCATCAAAAATTATTGAAAACTTCTCAAAAAACTAAATCTTTGACTAGAAACTGATCAAATAATTGTTTTTTTTGTCAAATCTAACCACTGTACATTTTTTTTTTAACTTTTCAAACTTCTATTCAAAGTCAGTCTAACAAATTGCTGAAAAATTATTGCAAAAAATTTTAATTCCTAAGCTTAAGAAAACTTTCTTAAATTCCTTAATAAAACAAAACAATTTTTAATATCGAATAGCATAGAATGGAAGGATGTTGCTGAAATCAAAAGCATTAGAAAGGAATAGCAAAACAGTGAAGTTGAAGAAAAAACTCTTTGGAATACTAAAAACAAAAGCCAGCTGAAAGTGATAAGAGAAAAGAAAAGAAAAGAGAAGAGAAGAGAAAGCAACAAAACGGAATTACACTAAATTTTATGAGTTATTTTGCTGCTAAACTACTCTAAAGGATAAATAGAATAAAAATCTGGATCGTTTTATGATTCAACATTCAGCCAGCAGCAGTTTTTAACTGCAACACCCACATAAAAACTGTATCAAGATTTGTATAATAAACTATTTATGGGGTTTATGGGTTATACTGGGGAGCCATTTTTCTCTTCTACTGTTCATCGCGTTTAATGGATGCGAATAGAGAAATAGAATTAATCAACGGAATTTTTTTTTCTCATTTTAATTTCAAAGAAAAAGAAAAACTGAAAAATTGAAATAAAACTGTGTGGTAAGTATTTTATTTAAAATAATGTCTTAAAGAAAAAAATAGAAAAAGTAAAGAAAGCGATTTTCGCTTTTGAAGTCGTAAATTTTATGATTTTTTAAATATTTGACTGGCAATCTGATAGTCAATCAGTGGAAGTCTTCAATTTTATTTGAATTTTTAAAAGAAAATCAACATTTTCTCCAAGAAAAACAACGAAATAAATAAAGACATAATTAGACTTACCCGCCTTTTAATATTCTCGTTTTAAATAGAAAAGTTTTTTAAGTCAATAACAGCTGAAGAACACTCACCTGAAAATATAAGAAAAAAAAAAAAAGAAAAAATTAAATTAAAAATGGCAGGAAAATTTTAAAATGTTTAATTAATTTTAACACAATAAAGCATAAAACAAAGCAGCATAATGTCATACGTTTGCTTAAACATCTGCAACACATTTTAATTACGAATCATTAATTCAAAATTACTGCCACTCAGTTTTACCCAAGGCCTCCTTCAGTATATCCTTGAGGTATTTTTACACTCCGATAGTGATTAATCCAAACTGAACAATTTCAGGTCTTTTATACCCATAAGGCAACATTTGTAAGTGCTGCTCAAAGGATGATTTGGACGTCTCCTTTCGTATCGCTGTGCGACACGTTGTTTTAGTTCTGCTTGTCTTTCATGTTACTTGTGATTTCCATTCAAAGGCAGTGGTTAGATAGTAACTAGGTTAGCAGAAAGAGGACCAACAAAAGGTCCCATGCCAACTGTTATACACATAAGCCATCAAGTAGGCTTTTTGTGCGCTTACCATTAGGAATACCAATCATGTTTCCTATCGGAATTCTGTTTTTCTTGTCTAAACTTCCTTAGCTTCTTTCATTCCACTCCTCTAAGATGAATTATGCCTGGTATAGTGTCAACAACGAAATATTAGGATCTCGATGCATCTCCATCGTTACGATATCTTCACTGCTGCCCATCATGTACGGTGGAGTGATCCGAGAATACGCTAATTAGCGTGCTATTTTGGTTTTAAAATACCCATGGTTTTCTCTCTGTGTGGATCACCCTAAAGAATTTTGTAATTCCCATTGTGCAATTAACCCACCATGTGACAATTCCGTTCACTTAAGTTCTTTAGAGCCAATGTACGAATATGGAATACAAATTACAGGAGTAAAGACTCCAGCTACGATGAGTAAGCAGACTCAAAAGATTTGACGTTTGGCATTTAAAGCAAATCTAACCTAAGTCTTTATTTAGGTCATATAACGGTTCTACTGACTGAAACTGTGCAAGCTCCTTAAAACACAAAAACGTGCACACCATCAGCCACTTATCCAATGTTTCTGTTTTCCTCGAAAAAAAATCATACCCAGAAACGCTACAACGATCTTACAACATTTCCAATATTTCTAACCCCCTTTTCTCATTCGAAATTATTATTATTTTTTAATTTCTTTGCACACAATTTCAATCACACAGTGACACATACAAACAATTTCATTTTCAAAAAATACTGCCTTCATTTTTTAAAAAGTCTCCTCTTTAAAATTACTGCTGTTTTCAAGGATAATGTCTCCTCACAACATTCTCGTATGCAGATTGTGAAAGAATTTCTAATTGAAACCCATAAAATTAGCTGTGCTCTCCTCCTTTAAACACATTGCATAGCATTTCAGTAATTCTTAATATGCTGCACGTTGTCTGCGTAGCTACGTGATGTTATTCTAGAAAAAAAAGAGGATTGGGCGAAAAAAAAACTGAAAATGAAATTGAAATTTTTAAATATTGCTGCTGTTTGCTGTGTCGCCTTTATGGTCGATACATGTTTAGTATGCTTATTTTAGTGTTTTTCGTCTTTTTTTTTTCTTCTTTTTAATTTTGAAGCCATTATAATAAAGTTTTTCATTTTGGTGCCGGCATTAAGAGAGAGAAACGGTTCAACTATTTAAATTAATTAATTCTTATGTTTTTACGCTCGTCTTAATGGCTTTCTCTCTCTCTCTCTCTCTCTCTGTGAAACAAAAGGACAAAATAACTCCTCTTACAGATATTTTAATGGCAATATTTTGCATTCACATTTCATATGGTCGGTCTTTCATCATAATTTTAAACGCAATAATAATTAAATTTCAGCCCTCAGCAGCATAGTTTTCTTGTTTGTTATTGTAACACTAAGTAGCAGTTTTACACAAGAGAGTGGTGATGAAATGTGTGTCAACAACAATAGCAGAAGGAGTACAATTTATAATCATCAACATAATTTATCTTACCCCGGTACTCTGTGCCTTCAACTACTTAAAGAGTAACCAGAGCCCAATATCATAGTTAGTAGTAGTGATAGTAGTAACCCAGTTAACAGCAGTTAAAATCCTTTTTATAATGATTCCTTAACAGCAAAAAATTTCTAAAATTTTCGCTTGTTAAAGCGAAGAATTTTTCATTCATAATAACTAAACAAACAAAAAGAAAGTCAAATAACCTGGTTAAGATTGTTGTTTTTAGTTTCTTAAGGTAAAAGATTTGAGCAAAAAAAAAAAAAAAAAAAAACTGTGTGAGTAAATACTTCAGTTTGAGTTTGCAAGTTTGTGTTGTTTTACTCTCAAGGACTTGAGTGTCATCATACTCATGTTTTAAATCTTTTACGTTCATAACAAAAAATTAATGTGTGCGTGCATTTGTGTGTTTTACATGCAATACAGAGATGGAAATGTTGTAATAATAAATCTTTTGAAATTTCTTTGCAATAAGCTTTGTTACGTTCTTTAGCTTGAGTAACTCAACAATAAATTTAAGTTTGCTGCAGAGCATGTATCCAACCAAGCAATGTAAATACGATCTGACCAGAATACAATTCAATACATTTCAGTTCTAGAAACTAGTTGGGTACATCAAGCGTAATACATCTCCATCGATAGAACAGAATACGACTGCAACTTCAAGAATACACAGAAGTTAGTGTGTGAAAATGTCTGTCGATTTGTTTTTTTCAATTGGAGTAACAAGTGAGAGCAGAGGGTGTCATCTGCTCTGAGGATCATACCAAGAATGTAGGTATGTGGCTCAAAGTGTAAGCCATTGGGCAAGATACTGCATAATAATAATAATAAGTAGACTTCCAGAAGTTGCCGTAGTCTAGTAGGCAGTGAATTGGTTTATTAGATGCGAGGCCGTGGTTCAATCCCCCAGGTCTGACGTCTCGCACAAAACGAAATATGTTTGAATAAAATAAACAAGTTTAAGAACAGAATCTATTTTAGCATTTTCCAGCCCTGATGTAACTTTGCTTAAATCCGGCAATCTTTGCAACTTTATTTTGAACACCTTAAATGCCAACACACATACATACGCAGTTATTCTCTTTCACTTTCTATGTGTGCCTTACATCCATTTATCTCACTTACACAATGTAGTTAAAGTCTTATTTTTCTGTAACATGAAGAAGAAGAAGAACAAGGAGATATAGACATGACATGACATGCTTTGTATGTTTGTTATTGTAAAAAAATATTTCAAAAACGAATGATTGTTTAAGTGCCAGTGTACTCACACGCATACATATACATATATATGTATGTATACAATATTATATATGTATGTATGCTATTGGATATGTGTATCTGTACATAATGAGATCATAAAGTTGGCTTAAATACAAAAATAAGTATGTATATTGCTGCTGCTGTATTTGTATTTTTCGAAATAAATTTGAAATTACAGAAGCGAAAGCATAAGCATAAGTATGTGAAGTGAAGTGAAACTTAAGAGGCTTAATAATGTCATTTCAGCTTAAACAGAGTACAGCCAACCTGACCCAGTTCGTATTTGCGTATGTAATAAAAAAAAAACCCTTTTTAAGTGTCGTAAATTCTTTTCTTATTTTTCCTCATTTTGTTTAAGACAACATAAGACAACATAAAGGTGTAACAAGATTTCTTTTACTCACAATTTATTATGAGAATATGCAATAAGAGTTCCATGGGGAGGGAATTGGTTTAATAAATTTACTTTTAATACGAGATAATGTTATTAAAATTAGTTCTTTTTTGTTGTGATATTTTAAGTAGACAGACATATTAATTCAATTGGGAAATGTAATGAATTTTGAAAATATAAGGTGCCAGTGAAGGATGTAAATTATTTTGAAACAAAAAAATCTCATACTTGAAATTCTAGCCTAACTAAGCCTGTTAACAATAATTGTTAATAGAAAATCAATATTTTCATATCGAAAGTAGAAATTTTTTAATTTATTTTTACGGCACAAGTGTATTAGAATTTCTAATTTTCTGGTGTTAGAAAATTAATTAAAAAAATCACATTAAAATTCCATTAAAAAATATCGAACAAGAAATATTGATTTTTCATTTTTTCTTATTAGAAAATCTGCTTTAAAAATAAATATCAAAGGAAATTTTTAAAACAAAAACAAAACGAAAAACAAAAACAGAAAGAAATATCAAAGAATTCTTATTAAATTTCTAATCATAAGCTTCAATGGTCTCTCATATCAGGACATGAAGGAAGAAAAATAATGAAATTTCTTGTTTCAAAGCCAATTCAGCTATTTTTGTTGTTGTTTTTTTTTATATCGATATGAACTTATCTTTTTTGTTGTTTCATTTTGCTTCTCTTCCATCATTTCTCTTCATCAAATATGATCAGATTTCTTTTAAGTGGAATTTATCTACGCAGCCATTACATGTTTCTCATTTAAACGCCTGGGCAAAGTCAATTCACTGACTTTTTCTCATTTAAAACAACTTGATTTGTTAACAAATGAAGAAAAACTTTAAAAACGAAAAACATTTTTTTTTTGCAATAAAAATTTCTCTTTTTGTTAAAAAAAAAAATTGGAAAACTTCATGGATTGATTTGTTAGGGGCTTTTTTGAAAATAACAAATTGATGCCATGGAAAATAATTTACACTGTATCCTGTGATTGTTATAAAAAGTTTCTTTCCTTAAAAGAATTAAAAGTCAAACTTGATAACATATGAACACGGCTTAAAAAATTCCTTTTTTTTTTCCTATGCTAATTCGCATTTCAGATTTCTTTTGGAAATGGTGTAATCAGAGTCATATTAAAATTTAAAACACCATTTCAAACTAACAAATAGAATAAAAACAATAAAAAAAAATTTAAATAAAAACAAAAACTCCAATGGTTTAATGGTTTCAACATAAAAATGTTTAAGAAATCATTGAGGCATAAGGACACAATTTTGTCAAGAGCTTGTCAAGCATTGTAGTGCAAGTTTATGATGTCTTTGCCATAATGTCCGTCTGAATAAGAGTATAGAATATGATTATAAAATTTTTATTTCTTTTGTGTGTCTTCAAATGCTCAATAAACTTGACTGAAAACGTATTTCCACATTTGGCAAGTTTTTTCTTTTATTTCTTTAACTTTTTTTTTTAATTTTTTATTAATCAAACAATAAAAAGCCATTTGACTGAATAAAAAATTAATATTTGTATTCTTAACTTTTAGAAGATTTAGAGGAGGCGGTAAAGTTTAATTAATTGTTGCAATTACAAAATGGTTTCTCTCCATTCCATGCATAGTAAATATTTCTATGTGTGTTCCAAGCATTTCTATGTGCTTTCATTATGGATTAATGAAGAGATTAGATTTCTTCTGCACCGTCAACCAAAAACAATGAGGCTTTTTGTGGTTTCTGTAAGAGGCGGTAAAATGAATGAAATTAAAGGAAATTTAAACATTTTAACTAAGCAGGTGTATTTGAGAACCTTGCAACCTGTCAATAACATAAAAACATTGTTTAATTAAAAGATTTCATTTTTAAAACAAGAACAAAGGAGAAATAGAAAGGCAAACAACCTTTAAAAAGTTATTTTTAATGATTTAAATTGGTTTAACTTTAATAAGTACAGTGGTTAATAAAAGTGTAAATATGTTTACTTTACTTTCGTAGTAGATGAACGTAATTATGTACTTATCGTTTATTTACTTGAAATTAACACATTCATTTAATTTAACAAATGAAAGCGTGCCAGTATTTTTAAACTACACTGTCAACGTGCCAACTAGTGCTTGGCAATTACGTTTTTATCATGCAGTGAAGAGAATATTTTCATTGAAAATATTTTTAATTTCGAATCTATTTTAAAAGTAAAACAGCGTTAAACCCTTTTAATTTTCAGCAGCAATTTAATTCACTCATACATACATAAGTACACACTTACACTTACATATACAAAATATATTGTCTTATACTCATGGATGAAATTGGCTTTTATGTGTTATTACCACTGTGTGGACATTTGTGTGGGTTGATGGCGCTCTCTTTCTCTTTCTCTTTCTCTTTCTCTTTCTCTTTCTCTTTCTCTTTCTCTTTCTCTTTCTCTTTCNATTTTCTTTTTTCATTTTTTCATTATTGTTGCTGTTGTTGGCTTTTAAAGATTGTCTTGTTATTTAAGTTATTTATGGTATTGTCAGCTTTTAGGCGCCCAAAATGTTTTAACCGCAATAATTGAATGAAAAACACAAAGAAAACCAACGAAAAAAAAAAGAAAAAGAGCAGAGTAAAAGAAAGCGTAAGAGAGAGAAGCATAGAGAAGCAGCAAATGTACAAGCAGAGACAAATTGAATGTTTACGAGTAAATACGTAAGTGTTGGTAAGCAAGAGTATTTGGTACAACCAGACAATAACGGAAATGCTTGTTGTTTAAATGTGAATGTTTCTGTGTGTGTTGGTTTTTTATATGCCATCAGATTGGTGGCAAATATTTGTATGCTTATGTGTGTAAATAACGTGAAGTATGCTGTGGTTGTCACTGCATTTTTCAAGGTTACTTGTAAAGGTTAAAAAAAATTAAAATTTATAACGAAATATTTGCAATTTTTTTTATTATTTTCTTCTTTCTTTTTTTTTCTTGTCCTGTAAAACTAAAAATAAATTTTTAAATATTTACAAAAATTGCAGAACAAGGAAGAATTAAAATGAAAATGGACAAGAAATGAATGGCATTTCAGTATTCAAATTGAATTACACATTTTGTATTGTGAAATATATTTATTCTTGGGAATTTTCATTTTTATTACAACTGATATTAATATTTTAAAGAACATTTCCCTTCAAGTTTCATTTCATATTCTCTTATGTCCAGAGAGAGAGAGAGAGAGAGAGACTGAGAGAGAGAGTTCATGTTTGAAAATGGTGTCAAATATTTAACATCAAGTTTAGCATGAAATTGACTATATTTTCTTGAACATTTTATCTGTGACAGGCAAGCAGTCCATTATAATACACTTGCACTTGGTCTGACATTCATTTCTCTTTTCTTAAGTTTTCTTTAGAAATTTGCCAAAAAAAAGGAGAGAGAGATAGGGAGAACAGAAAACGAGTGAGAATGCCATCATTTATTTGCTGCAATTGTATTACTAACTGTACCATACAAATGTATGGCATTTTTATGCATCCACTTGGTAATAAATATTCCGTTAGAAATTCTGCATTTGTCCTTTGGCCATGGATACTTAAGTTCAGAATATTCTTAATATGTGAGTGTGTGTGTGTGTGACTATATTGTCTTCTCTTTTATACTAGCAGTCTAGTATTTATGCTCTGAAAATGTTAAGAAATGTTCATAGATTTATCAAAAATGATAAATGAGTAAAAAGTACTGCGTATGTGTGTATGTGTGTGTAAAAACTTTTCACATTCCTTGTCTACACATACAATATGGCTATTGGTTGTGGCAGAATTGACATGTGCTTAGTCTATAACAATGTTTGAGCGTCCGTTTTGCTTAAGGCGGGAAAACAAAATTGATTTTAATTAGTTAAAGGAAGATGTCCTTTTAAGTGTTTGTGGTAGTAAAAGGAAGGAAGGATATAAAAGTACAGTCATATATTACAACTTAATGACGTTAATGAATACTACTTTAAAACCTTTGTTAACTGTTGTCCTTGAATATTGCTTATCTTTATAAAAGGAAAGTTCTTTATATGTGTTCTTTTTATGTTCTTGTATATGTACAGTACAACTTACCTATAACGTACGAGTATCCATCCAAAGTTAAAACACATTTACGCGTATTTGCACCAGCAACCATACTAGGCAGCCGTAATGATCTGCCCATTATGGATTTCGTAAGAGAACCATGACTACTGGGGCTGCTTTCGTCATAATTGAAACTTTCACGTCGTTGACCGCTATCGTTAATATCGAACTCACTACAAGTGTCGTTACCATCTGTTTGCAAGTTTTTCGATGCGGTTGTCATCACACCATCCGACGAATGGTCACGTTGTGAACGTATATCTACCGCTCGGGAGCGATTACGTGCATAACGTTTCTCAGAACCACTATGCAGCGCGGTGTCCGAGCCACATGAATCATTAAGAGATTTAGTGGCCTGAATACCATCTAGAGTTTGGGGTTTTTCGCGACGCGTTGATGGCTTTATGGAATCCATTTTATCGCTCATTGTTGATATTTGCGTTCGTAATATCAACGCGCGTAAAGGGAAGATTCGTTAACACGTTAACGTTTGTCTTTAATGGACTATTTAAAATCCATTTTAAAGATTTTCATAGTTTTTCGTTTTATTTTCCTAATAAATGCAGCTGTCTGTCGATAAACACCGGATGAAGTCTTTAGTTTTCTTTTTTTTTCAGTAATTAAATCTAAGCACTTCACTTATTGTTATTTTATTGTTTTATTGTTTCATTATTTTATTGTTTTATTGTTTTATTATATCATATTTTCTTCTTTTTTATCTAAGAGAAAGTATACAACATTTGATTTAAAGAAAAAAAAAAAAATAAAAGACAAAAAACAAGCAACAGCACAAAGAATTCTTTGAGAATTTGTTGAAATTAATTTTCAATTTTCAAAAGAAAGGATTTAATATTCGGATATGTTAATAAAAAATAAAACAAAATAAAATGTCTGCAGATTTTATTGAATTTAAAATGAATATAGTTTTAGATTTTTTATTTTATTTCTTTATTTTAGTTGAAAAGAAATGTGAAATCTTAATAAACAATAACCGATTTTGTTAAATGTTTTAAGTTTAGGAAATTCTGTTAGAAATTTCATTTTATTAAATCGAAAAATTAAATTAAATTTTATTTAATTTCATTTCTTTTATTTTCTTTTTATCTCATGGAAATACCATGTGCATGCACTTTATAGGCCAAATAATGCTGTGTGTAAGCAAATATCGGTTTCAAGGAAATAATGGTGGGATACCAACATTGTGGCAGACTACTTTGCCATGATGATGCATTATCATGTTGCCAGATGTTAAAAGAGAACTCAATGTTTTTTTTTTAGTATATAAGTATGCATGTATGTGTGTGTGTGTGAGTGCTTCAATAAATACAACATAAACAGCTTAAAACCTCTTTAGTTGAAGGAAACCCAGATTTAAATACAACCACATGCTCGCACATGTAAATAATGCTTTCAAACTAAAGCCAACAATATTCATAACCCAGCAAACAAGATATAAACCAGAGATCAGCAATGAATCGTTTTTTTCGCTACTCATAAGCACTCATGAAATTTTGAATATAAGTGAGTCAACAATATTGAAATTTAACCATGTACTCTGACTCATTCGTATTCACTACAACATTGATTTATAAATACAGTTTGCAATGAGTATGACATCAAACTCATACCAATCGAAATATGTTTGATTCATAAGCCTACTAATTTAGATTCATAACTTTAGAAAAATACTTATAATATGTGTTTATAAATGATTCAAGTAACTCGAATCATTCAAATTTACAGTCTTAGTTATTGTTGCATTTACAACAAAAGAAAAAAGACACTTAAGCACAAAACATAGAGCAGAAAGCAGAGCAAACTTACAACCTTCTAGTGAGTATTTCAATGTTCGTACTCGAATTATACTCATTTTGTGATGCTTGTTTATGTTAAGTCATGGAGAGTAGAAATTAACAACATCATACGTGTTGTTAAGTACGAATATGATGAGTCCTTTAAACTTTGAATATGTGTAGAGGGGTTCCATGATATTAAAATAAGTATGAATGCGTATAAGTATCAGAAATTATGAGTATGATTCGATTAGTCATTTTTGTTATCATATTAAGGCTACTCCTTTTGATAAAGTAGAGATACAAAGAATATTATGATTACACGCTTACTTCGTATAGAATTTCCATAGTAATAGTTGCACTATCCTTTAAAGAGAGCAGGTGTGTTAAAAATGTTGCTGGGTTTTTAGGGAAATTTGTTTCGTAATAGATAAGCAAGACAACTAAATTTGTATTCATCATACACCGATATATTCCTATGCTTATAAATGCATAAACATGGACAATAAAAATGCTTAACAAATGCAACATATAAGCACACACTACAACAGATATTAGGGGGGGGTGGTGTAGAAAAATTTGAAAAGAAAAAAAAATTGTGACTAGAATCTGTTAAACTACAAAAGAAATGATAAAAAAAAGAAACATTTCTGTTTATCCCTAATATTAACCTGCTTGGAAGCAACCAAGCATGTTTTACAAAGTTTTTCTTTTTTTTTTTTTTTAAAGAGCTATTTACACATGCTCTTGCCGTACAATAGACATTTCCTTAACAACACTTTTGCACTTTTAGAAATTTATTTTCTCAGTGTATGCCAGGTAAATACAACAAAAGACCTATTCCTACCTATTCAACGTCAGATGTTTACAAAAACTTGCTGGCACGTAAAATGCGAAGTAAGGATTAGAGGAAATGCATTTGTGTTGTGTACATCTCTCTCTCTCTCTCTCTCTCTACCTCTTTCTAACGCTCTCTATCTGTGCGTGTGTATATGTTTGGATATATGTGTTCTATGCTCAAAGGTTATTGTTTGAACGTGTACAAGTGTCGGTGGCACACTATTGGCTCAAAGAGCAGTTGAATGAATTGCTGCAAGAAGAGAATTTTAAGTTTCTACTACACTTGGCTGGTGAATCTAAACTAAAAGAAAAAAAAAATGAAATTTAATTCGCCAGAGATTTTAAAATCTGAACACAAAAGTAAAAAAACTACAAGAAAATTTTTAAAATTTTATTATGAAATAAATTTAATGAAGCTGTCACAATTCATTGTGTACTTATTTGTTGGAGCAACTTAATTATGCAGAAGAAATAAATTTCAGCAGATTTTTATGAATTTTTTGTTTTTATTACGATTGAGTTGAGAGAAATTCAATTTTTTATTTCCTTGAGCACAGATATTATTATTGTAAAGTGCCATTATTTGAACATGACAACTATTAAGAGAGAGAGAGAGGACTTTGAATCTGGCTTTTATTGTATGTATGTATGTATGTTGTATTGTATATGGGGCCATATAGAGTTTTTTTCTTTTTTTATTTTTAAATACTTTTTGCACATTTTTTTAAGAGATTTTCATGTGACATTGATTGATACGGAAAATAATTACGAAAGTAGTGTGTGTCTTATATAAGGAACACTCTCTTTACTTCGTTTCTGTCATGTAAAATGTTGATAAATTAATGGCGGCAGGTCAATGCAATGCAAAAGTTAAAATTCAATGCTTTTAATGCGTTTTTCTTTTGAAGGGAATATAAAGTGAAGCATATTAAACAGGATCTTTCAATTGTATTTCCTGCATCAAAAAAATTAATTAAAAAATATTTATTATGGAACTATAAGGCCTCAATGATACGATTCTGTTTTAAATGTTAAACATTTTCAAGAATGTTGTTAATATTGATTATTGATAGGATTTATTGACCTGTAGCAGGTTTAATTAATACAAAAAATTGTTTTCATTGACGCACTGTATAAAAGAAGCCTTTTTTAACAACTTAAAGCAATTAAGCACTCGAAGCAATTTAAGACAACGAGACAACATACCAATGCTGCCTTCAATAAAAAATATTTTGTTTCACACACTGGACGTCAAGAGCTTTTTAAATTCCCAATAATAATGTCATCAATAGTGTGTTAATGAGCAGTACATAATTACTCAATTGGTCTTTACAAAAACGTAGAAAGTATCAATCAAAGTTGAGAGATAAAAGATTAAAAAATTTGTGAGGCAACGCCACGACACCGTAGTCTAATAGGCAGTGTGTTGGCTTATAAACGCTAGGCCACAGTTCAAACTCCTGGTCAGACATTTCAATCGAAACGAAATATAAAAAAATTTTCTTCGGTGAATTTATCTCAGAAGATTTTTGGCAAAAACTCTGAAAGTAAATAAAATTGCGGTGGGAAGCTTCTCAAAAATATCTGTCTTTTGGAGTCGACTTCAATCTGTAGGTCATGGATAACATTAAAACAGGCAATAGGGGTAGTGTGGGAAACCGCGTTGAAATACTGACCGAAATGTTGTTATGACCAATTAATATTCTATTAATATTGCTTGATTTTCAAGAAGTATTCTAGCGTAGCAATTAATGCAATACCATACATAATAATGTTTATTTATGGTAATTGATTTATTTTTAAGTATCTTTACATTACAATAATTAATTTTGAAAATCAATTTTCTTTTAATAGAAAGAAAATATCATTTCAGATTAATTTTCTAAACAACATAAACTATCTTTACCACACAAATTGAGTTTTAATTTGAAAAGAATGCAACAATAAAAATAGAAAAATTGATGAAGAATTGATCAATTATAAGGAAAACTAAAGAGAAATTAAGAAAAGTGTATATGTATTGTTATCGATTAGAAAGAAGTGAAAAAGAAATGTAACAAGAATTGATGACAATATTTATGAAAAAAAAAACAAGAAAGAATTGTGACAACATGTGACATGTTATCATAATTGTAGAGTTATTGAAAACGATAATTTAATAAAAACCAAACAACCATACTGCGTATATGTAATGTAAGGAATTATAAATAAATATTGCTTATAAGACACACACACACATAGAGTGATGAAGTGCCAGTAGAGCATATAACAGACGATTGTCTTAAGAAATTAAAAACTTTTTCTTCTTTTTTTCTTTTCTGAAAAATAGCAAAAACGGCTTGAAATATTTTATAAATTAAATTAAAAATGAAGTACAATTGATGTAGTATTTATACCAAGGGAATTTCATATAAACTTTCAAGAAATTCTAGGAAATTTTATGCTAAGCATATTACTTTTACGCACAGTAAGAGAAAAGAGTTTGAAAGTTTTGTAATAATCAACAAAAATTTCTTTGTGTACACATGTTATGCAAGTATAAATAAGATTTTTTTAATTAAATTTTCATTTTCATATTATTAGCACGCTTAAAAACAGCTTGAGCTACTCAAAATTAAACAGTTTTTGTCTGTGTGCCTGTGCGCCTGTTTAATTGGCAACAAAAATTTTAATTTCATTAACTCTTACCATGCCAGACAGTTTTTAAGAGAATAACACTTAAGCGGTATTTATAAATTAAAAATGGGGTATGGGGCGGGGAAAGCGTTAAGATACCAAAAGTTTTTAAAAAGTTCTCATGCTCCTATTTTGATATACTCTTACTTGTTAAATGAATGGTAGCAGTTGAAGTTAACATTTAATTGTAACACAAGAACAAGATGAAGAAAATATAAAGAGACTGTCTTTATGCACAAAGATGTGGCAGATCATAAACAGTTGAGGTTTTTATGAGTAACGTTCGTTATGGCAGTAGAAACTTTATTAAAAATGCTTAAAAAAAATTTCTTTTTTTATATGCATTTAAGAGCAGCTTTTGTTTTTCTCAGTCGTTTGTTTTTCTTTTCTTTTGCTGATTATGCTGGTTTCATCAAAATTAACAGAGAGAGAGAGATAGAGAGAGTGAGAGAAAGTAGAAAATAAAAATGAACTGAACTGAGATTGTGTTTATAATGCCAAGCCATAAAAAGTAAAATTTTATCGTTGCATTTTTATTTTCTTTTTGTTTTTTTTGTTTGTTCTTTTCCTTAAATTTCATTGTTTTCTTTCTTGCGTAAATATTTGAATGGCTCTTTTGGTGAACAGAAAAATGTATAAAAAAAAAAAAAATAATAAAAAATGAAAAACAAATCGAAAATTGCATACAAAGAAATTGTTCAAGTGGTGACTGACTGCCAAGCTGTTAAGCTAGAGGGCAAAATAGATGAATACCCAGCCAAAGTTCATTGTCTGTTCTAAATTCGTTTTTTTTTTTGTTTTTGAAAATATTTTTCTTTTTTCGATTCAATTCTTTTGTTCTGATTTTATTGGCTTTTTGTCTTTTACAACAAATAAGGGCGGTTTTTTTTATTAAAAAATTTATGACTTGCAGCACATTTTTTTTTTTTTGCTATTTTCTTATCTATTTACGAAAAATTTAAACAATGTTTCCAGTGAAAAAAACTTATTAAACAACATAACACATGCATTTGAAGTTACAAGTCAATAACCTCTTACGACTTAAGTCAATCGACGTCATAATTTTTTTTAATTTAATTGTTAAATATTCATATGAGGATTAAGGAAAAAAATGCTCATCACATCACAGATTTTTGATATACAAAAGTTGTTTTCTTTGTACCTTTATTTATTTTTTTTTTTGTTGTAAATTTTAATTATTTTTAGTTAGAAATTTTTTTATTTTTATACAACGTGAACACAGACCTTCTTTCTCTCTTAGTTTTTGTTGTGAATTGTTTGTGTTGTGAATTGCAATTATTCTGTATCAACTTCTAAAAACTTTTCAGTTTAATGCTTAGAATTTTTGCAAAAATATTTTCTTGGAATAAAAACTCATTAACAGTTTAGAATTAAAAAAGATCTAAGGTTTCATTATTGCCTAAACACGATTATGTGTGTTATATGATAATATTTAGTTTTGCCTTTAAATTCTAGAAAAATTATTCTTTAAGAGAAGCATTCAAAAAAAAAAAATAATTACTTCTTAGTCCATATCATACATACATACGTATATAATTAATCATTGCAATCCTCCAGTCAGGATTATAATCTAAATTCTCACAACATTTATCTTGTGTGCGTTAATTTTATACATAAGTGGCGGGACCTACGGCTTATAGTCGACTCCGAACGACAGATTTTTTTAAGAAAATTTTCATGACCATTCTTTATGTGCTCTCAGGGTTTTTGGCCAGAAATCTGCTTAGAGGAATGTGCCGAAGAAATATTTGTTCGAGATTTCAATCCAGGTCTCACATCTAATAAGCCAATACACTACCTACTAGACTAGACTGTGTCCTTTCTAGGTTTCTATAAATATTAATTAAATATTAATTAATTTCAAAATCCAAGCTTATTGATTATGACGTGAGAGCTAAACTTTCAAAATACCAGCAAATATAAATGAAAATTTCATAGATTAAGTAGTTTAGGAGAACACTACTAATTAATCAGTATATCCGAAATCAGCCAGTTTTTAGATTTTCTTATGATATGTAATATTGTAATTAAATTGTAAAATATTTGTGTAAACATTTCATGAAAATAAAGCACACCCTACATGTGACATTGAAGTCACATACGCAGAATGTATACAGTGAGCGTCAAATAGAATCTGTACATTAAAAAAAAAAATATTCATTAATAAATTGCCGTTATTTTTATTTTAAAATTGTTTCATTGTCAATTTTTCAAAATTAAAAAGAAAAAATTTCAAAGTATCAAGTTTTTTCGGGCACTCGCCTTAAGTGATAAAAGCAAAGTTTGGTAATTTTTCGAATTTTAGTGTACAGTTTGTTTTGACGCTCACTGTAAATATTGTAAATCAATAAATTTTACTCACACCACAAAAAAAAAAAAATTATATTTGACAATACAATGTGTAATGCCATTAGAATATTACTTAAACGTACTATGACTTGAGGGAGTATTTAATCTTAGAATTTGTTAATTAACGATAAATAACTTGTGATTAAAACTATGAAAGTTAAATAAATATTTATCACGTATGGTATATAATAAACACAATGTAGGCATTCATTACATACAAAATTACGTTACAATTAATGTGTTCCTTTTTTTTTTTCTTTTGTTGCATTTATTTATCACCAATTAGTGTATATTATCGCTATTTAAAGTAATAAATTTATTACGTTTACGTTTGTTTATGCTACAGTCTCAGAATACAGATAATATGTATTCAATATGTATGCCCTTTTGAAAGGTTGCCCCACTGTTGTCTAAAAGGGTGTTTTAAAAAGTGATTAAAAATACGTTAGAATGACAACTAAATGAAATTAAAATAATTCTTTTGTTCATTTATCAGGATAATAAATTATCACTGACAATTAATGCACACATTCACATGCATAAATTCTGATATTTAAACGCATTTATTGCCAATACAATTGTTTATTGTATGTCTATATGAGAAAACAACAAAACTTTTCAACATACGTAGTAATACGAGTGAGTATAAGTATAAGAACCTTAAATGCTTACGATAAAGAGAATTTAAAATCCAAAACAAAAATAAAGACGAGAATAACAATAATGAGTATTCATTCATTTATGTATGAGTATAATGCAGCTCTGCAGCAAAACAGAGTGTAATGTTAAATAACAACAACAACATCAATTATACTAATAGCAACAGCAAGAACTTATTAAAGTCACATCATAATATATTTACCAGATTGTGTGTGTGTGTATGTGTAATTAAATGTGCACAAGAATAGCATTCGTCTCTAAACAAGTTTGTTTCGAACTCTCACACAGAGTTTCACATTTATGTGTGAATTATTTTAGAGAATGCGTGCAATATGTGTGTGTGAGTTCTATTTTAAATATGAAATATTAACTGAAGTACAACATGACGTATGACTGTTATTTATTATTATTATGGCAAAACCCTTACTTCTGTTTGTTTGAAATAAAACACACTCATACGCCGTGTGGTACATGGCTTGTAATAGTCAAAGCTAGTAGAGTTCAATGCAGTTGAACATTTTATTAGATTTAATTAAAATATTTGTTTTCTTTATTATTATTATTACAAAAATAAGAGTAATTAAATTATTAAATAAAGTGAAAGAGGAATTGTTAAATTGGAAAGAATTTAAAGAGAAGAAATTAATATTTTAAGCTGTTGAATTTAAATTCTATAGGAGTTTTTGATTGAAGTTTATTAGTAATTAGTTTTAATATGTTTTTATTAAATAAAATAAAAAGAAATTTACAAATTTTAAACAAAATTAATATTAAAAAATATTAAATTGCAATAAATTCTGAAAATAACCCCAGTCGGAAAATTTAAATGTTCAATGCAATTAAAGAAGTTTTATTATTTGCTATAAATAGTATATAATAAGGGAACAGAAATATGAAATCAGTGTCATAGAATTATTTAATATTCTCCAGGCATGGCTTGGCATTCATTATATAGGTCTCTAGAACTTGATCGTTAAAGAGGAGTTGAATCATCTGGCTAATGATAGACATAACTTAGACAACCCATTGCCTTTTGGTGCATTGAAAAAAAAGGTTACACAAATAAGCTGAAACGTAACAGCGACTATTGTGGAATAATGAGCGTCTTTACAGGACACTC
>QOCX01000100.1:218114-235634 GCA_005959815.1 Sarcophaga bullata
TACATGTGATGATTAATTTTGGAATAATTATGTTGCATTCATTGAGGCACTCAGAATTTTTTGTTCTAAACAACGTTTACGCCAAAAATGTGATTGTAGGTCTAACAACTGATTGCGAATCTTTTGATGTTTTTCAAAATTTTTCATTGAAATTCGATTTCCTCAAATCAAGTTTCTAATCATTTCCATAATAATCTTATGGTTAGCACTACTACTGTTGGTATAGCAGCCTCTGAACCACTATTATACATACGGCGGCTAGTGTTTTACCCATTTAGTGAAAGAATTAACATTTGTGGCAGCTTAAAATGGCATAAAAGCAGCAGAAAATTTGATTTTTTTATAGGCTTGGCTTATAAAATTCATGTCCACTTTTCTCTTAATGACAAAACAATGCATACTTATCGCAATCTGCGTTTTTCTGGTTTGAAGCAATGATTGTGATTTTGACATAAAATGTATGTAATAAACAGGTGAGTAATTTTCCTTTTGTAGCAGGTGCTATAAAATCTTATTTTTAGATTAACATGAATACGTTTTAAAATGGTAAATAAAATGGCTTTTAATGAAAAAAAAATATAACATACTTTAGGCTTAAGATAAAATGCTATTATGTACAGTATACTTTAAGGCTTATTAAATGACTTTCTGCCACAAGCATACATAAGGATACACGAAAATGAAAACTCATTTTCATATCATTTACTGTAAATTTATTTGTTAATGATTTTCGTTCAAGTTGTCAAATTTTTTTTTTTTGTTGTTTCAGGCAAATAAACACTTAATAATGCTTGGAACTTAATTTCTTCTTATAGCAAAGCAATATTAAACAAAAAATTAATTTTGAACGTTTTCTTTTTTCGAATATTTTAAACAAATTGCGTAGATAAATAAAATGTTTGTTTTCATCCAGATTAATTGCTTATTCCTCGTATTAAATTATTTGAAAGAAAAGACTCCCTAGGAGCACAAATAGTCATTTTACTTTTAAAATAGCATGAAAACTGTATTTAAAGTTGGGCTCCCACCTATAATAATGAATATTACATATTTTCTCTGTATCTTTGGCAATATGAGATGTCGACGTTCCTTCGTACATGCCGTGAAAAAAATATTTTTGTTCTAAACAACGTTTACGCCAAAAATGTGATTGTAGGTCTAACAACTGATTGCGAATCTTATTGATGTTTTTCAAAATTTTTCATTGAAATTCGATTTCCTCAAATCAAGTTTCTAATCATTTCCATAATAATCTTATGGTATAGCACTACTACTGTTGGATATAGCAGCCTCTGAACCACTATTTATACATACGGCGGCATATGTTTACCCATTTAGTGAAAGAATTAACATTTGTGGCAGCTTAAAATGGCATAAAAGCAGCAAAAATTTGATTTTTTTATAGGCTTGGCTTATAAAATTCATGTCCACTTTTTCTCTTAATGACAAAACAATGCATACTTATCGCAATCTGCGTTTTTCTGGTTTGAAGCAATGATTGTGATTTGACATAAAATGTATGTAAAACAGGTGAGTAATTTTCCTTTGTAGCAGGTGCTTAAAATCTTATTTTTAGATTAACATGAATACGTTTTAAAATGGTAAATAAAATGGCTTTTAATGAAAAAAAAATATAACATACTTTAGGCTTAAGATAAAATGCTATTATGTACAGTATACTTTAAGGCTTATTAAATGACTTCTGCCACAAGCATAACATAAGGATACACGAAAATGAAAACTCATTTTCATATCATTTACTGTAAATTATTTGTTAATGATTTTCGTTCAAGTTGTCAAATTTTTTTTTTTTGTTGTTTCAGGGCAAATAAACACTTAATAATGCTTGAACTTAATTTCTTCTTTATAGCAAAGCAATATTAAACAAAAAATTTAATTTTGAAGTTTTCTTTTTTCGAATATTTTAAACAAATTGCGTAGATAAATAAAATGTTTGTTTCATCCAATTAATTGCTTATTCCTGTATTAATTATTGAAAAAAAGACTCCCTAGAGAGCACAAATAGTCCAACAGTAGCATAATTTAAGCCCATAAATTTCATTTCGTACTTTATTACCATCGCAGTCTGACATAGAGAGAACAACAATTGAAAGTGAATTTTAGGTTCTCTAATTTATAAAGGGGCAATGCTAAGTCTAATAGAAAGACATGCTTCAAAGACACAAGGAGATCAAGAAAAAAAGTTCCACATTAGCAAACATTTTTTTTAAAGGGTTCGGTTAGAAAAGGTGGCAGCATTTCAAAATAAATGTTTAAAAGAATATTTTTATCATTATTTTTACGGTTGAAACAAATGTTGTGTACATATTTAATAATTTTTAAATTCTTTTTATTCTTAATAATTTTATTTAAAAGAATTTTGAAGCAATTTTTTTCTCCTCTTCACTCCCTCTTTCTCCAAGTTTCTTCAGGATTCTTTTGATCCATGTAGTGATGTACTTATGCCTATTTATCCCGAATGTTTTCCTTAATGTTACAATACACTGACAATGTTCTTTACTTAACTGAGGACCTTGAGGCTTATTTGAGAGAAAAGCCGCACAGAATAAATAAAATAAAGAAAAACATACACCATGTACTACTTCTTTATCTATAAGGAATATGTATACAGTGAGAGTCAAAAGAAACTGTACATTAAAAAAAATATGCATTAATAAATTACCGTTATTTTTATTTTAAAATTGTCACATTTTTTCGGGTAAGTGATAAAAGTTGAGTTTGGTGATTATTAGAATTTTGTAATTTAGCAGTACAGTTTCTTTTGACACTCACTGTACATACATATGGGTTTTTCGACCACTGTGACGTGCATCTAATTAGCGAGGTTTATATTCAATATAATTGCAAATTGATTTCATTTTAAAGTTGTCAAACTGTTTTTCGAACATGTAAACTATTTTGCTGCTTCTGAATGCATTCTGCTGCTTTTGAAAGCTTTGAAATAAATGCTGGAAGTCATACCTAATGATTGTGTAAGATCTTCTTGCGTTTGATACGAATCTTTAACTTTCAAAATGTTAGATTCTACGGGTACTACGGGTTCTTTGAACTATCTCTGACAGTTTGTATTACAAATCTCTGCTGTAAATACAATTTTTTTTGTTGCACAGTGTTTTCTTTTTTAAATTATTCTATTAAAATGTGCAAACGTGTTTTTGGGTTGCTCTGTTTTTAATATCCTACGATATAAACTTGACTTCTTGTGTAATATTAACGCTCAAGTACAAATAATCCTGTGGCAATACTAAAGCTTGTATGTTTAGCGTAACGATTGTCTTGAGAAATGTTTTTGTGGCTTTGATACACACTCTCAAATATACATTACAATGGGATTAAATATGTATATTTTTATTTACACAGAGGCGGAAGGAAAGGGGAGGAAGAAGGAGTAAGTAATTTGAAGAAAAAAAAAACCATAGATTTACATGTCGCCGCCATTACAACCATGAAAAGTGCGTGTAAATGTAAGTGTTGGCTGACTGGCTGGCTGGTAATGGCTGAATGACAAATGTACTCATATTGCACTTGTTGTTTGTGTTGTTGTATTTGTAATGTTCATTTAGAAAATGTATGTTGACATCATAAATTTCACAAAAAAAAAACAAAAAAGAAAAAAAAATAAGAAAAGAGAAATTATTCACAAATAAATTCTTAAACGTGTGAAGGAATTTCTCTTTTGTTTTTGTTTTTGTTTGTGTTTTTTTTTTTAAAGAATGAAAAATTGAAAAACCTTATGACAGTAGCAGCAGCAACAATGAAGTCAAGTTTATAATACAGAGTACGTGTAAGGTCTCTGGTACGTATGGGTATATAAAAAATGATTCGGGATGATTTTTATTCTCAAATCAAATGATATTCTTTTATTTTTTCTTACTCATGTTTTCATTTTCATTTTCATTTTCTTTTTCATTTTTATGATCTCCAGGAAACGACTTAAAGATGACGAAGAGAATTCCTTAAAGATTGTTTTTCCTTTCTGTTTACTTTTTAAAATGCATTCTGCTGTTGTTGGCTTTAACAATAACAACAACAACAAAATAATTGAAATCGAGCACTAACAAATGACAGTAATGACATCAAAATGACAACAACAATGATTACAAAAAAATATTTACAATATTAACAACAACCGTTAAATTAAAAGTCATTTACTTAAGTATGCCAGCGACGGCAATAGCAACAATAAAGACAACAATAACAACAACAACAGCAGCAACAGCAAGAAATGAGAGCAATAGAAAATACATTTAAAATAAACGACATGGAAGCGGAAACAACAAATGAAAGTAAAGGAGACCGAGTCAGAAAGATAGAGAGCGAGAGAGAGAGAGAGGAAGAAAGAGTTCAAGGATTGTATAGCAAATTCAATACACTGGGAAAAATTATGCTTACAGAATGGGAAACGAAGACATTTCGACATACTTATTGAGGCTCTAATAATCTAATAATCCACATGTTTTGCCACAACAGCTGCACCAAATGGAAATACGATAGTAAAGGTCCTCTTCATGTTGGAGTTGAATTTCAAATGGATTTTCTACTGAAATTTTGGTTACTTACGCTGGTACCAATGTAGGATTTCGTTTGAATATAGTAGTTTCTTGTAGAATACATAGACAACTTATTGCTCACAACAATCTTTTAATCAGAATAATGTCCTGGCTTCCTACAGCGGTCATTTTGTGTGCGTAAATATTATCCCTGAATGGTGGGATTTACAGTCGGATGAGCACGATAGTTTTGAGAAGTATAGTCAGGACAAAGGTTTTGG
This sequence comes from Sarcophaga bullata, assembly GCA_005959815.1. Lineage (NCBI taxonomy): Eukaryota > Metazoa > Arthropoda > Insecta > Diptera > Sarcophagidae > Sarcophaga > Sarcophaga bullata. The sequence continues at coordinate 222,907 of QOCX01000100.1, forward strand.
CAGAAGATTGTTGACAGAGGGTTGTCGGAAATAAAATTATTTTTCAGAAGCAGAGGTTTGAGCTTTGGAAAGTCAATGAGCCAACACATTACATTGGCGAATTGTACTCCCCGCTTATTTCCTTGTGTTTTTCTTTAGTCTTGAAGATGTGCGCTGAAAACCTATTCACAACAAGAGTTTACAATTTCGTTCAGTGTAAATACATATGTATGTCAGTCACTATCTTCCATGACTGTATTTGAGTGCTTTATACTCTTTCTTTCTCTTTGTCTCTCTGAGTGTTGGCTTGTGAGTCCTTTATTTGTATATCTCTTTGACATTATTTGCTGTTATAACACTTACACACATATGTACATAGACTACATATACAAACATATAATGTATGCCAACTAACTCAAATGTATTACACGAATACTTATACAAAAAAAGAGTAAAAAGTGTACACACACAACAATAACAACATTTGCAAATAGACAGTAAAACGTTAAAATACAAGTAAGAGTATGGGTATAGAAAAAAAAAAGAAAAGAAAAAACGCGGAATCACGTACACTTTTTATATTTTATTTTATGATGAATGTTTTCATTTTGTTGTCGTTGTTGTTGTTGTTGTTTTTATTTTCTGTTTATTTTGTTTTAAAAAAAATGAAAAATGTCTACATTTGTAGTTTGTTTTGCTGGTAATTTCTGTATAAATTATTCGAATTGTATTTAAAATTTAGGAGTTTTTTTGTTTATGAGTTTCAAACAAAAAAAAAAAAAAAACGTAAAGATTTAATTTATGACCCTATTTTGTAGGTTTTACAAATGGTTACAAAATGTCTTGTTAAAGGTTAAAGAAAAAGTTTTGAAAAGAATTTTGTGTACTTTCAGGGCAATGGAACTCGAGGTGATATTTATTTAAGCAAAGTAATTGGATAAGAAAGCAAAGTCAGGGAAGTAGAGAAGCATGGTAGGTTTTATTTGATAAAAGCGGGATCACTAAAAGCTATCTTATTAGTATAGCTTTCCTGACATAGTCCTTGTTCTTTCACAGCAAGCCATTGATCTTTTTTAGCAGTGTGAAGGTTCTAATGTTGTTCAGTTCTTGGAATTCTCTTATAACCTAGAGTTAAACAAACATGTTTAATAGGTCATTACAACGCTTCAGTAAGGATTACGACCTAGCTTCTAACATCACCACTTATATTCTGAGCGCTAATTTTATCCTTAAGTGGTGCGACCACTTCGACTTCGAACTACTGATTTTTGGGTGTCTTTTGTCTGCCTAACTTATTAAGCTTGATAAACAGTTCTAAGCTACTTTTGAGAGCTAATTTCATTTTTCCGTCCTTTTCTGCTTCTCAGCTTGTATATTTTTTACACGATAAAAATATTTAAAAAAATTATAAAAAAAATAAAAATTTTTGTACCACAATTCCATTTAATTTGTTTGAAATTTTAATACTAAATGCACTTGCCAAATGCAGTTACTATTTAATAATATTTTTATTTTCAATAGATTTCCATGGAAAAATTCTTCTTCTTTTCGATTTGAATATTACAGTCTCCTTTATCTGAGCTCTCTTTAAGCAATTTCTTTACACTTCTATGCTTTTTAAAAATCATTAAAAATATTTTGTTTTTATTTTTCTTTTAAAAGAAATTCAAAATTTTTTTGGTTTTAAAGTTTTTACAATCCACAAGACTTCATATTCATTGCCGTTTGAAAACGTATTTCATAGTTTTTCCCAGAGAAAGATCACAATTTTTATGGTTTTTGTTTTAGAAAAACAGAATTTTTTGAATATTTTCCTTTTTTTTTTGGTATATTTTTTGTGGGTTTACACTTGATTTGGTTCATAAATGCACAAAAACAAAAGCCAACAGCACATACAAGATACCAGCAAATGGAAGAAAACCAAGTTAATTTTTTTTACTATAAAAACAATAATAATAACGAGAATAATACTGCTGCTACGCCATTTTAATAGGGCAATAACAATGAATAGAATGGAAAAAAATATACACGATTCATGCATACATGCATATACACGCTAGCATAGACGGGGGATGACAGCATATAAGAGATATACATACATACATAACACATAGTTGCCCATTACAACCCTTCAGACAGGATTACGGTCTAGCTTCTCACACCACTTATGTTGTGTGTGTTAATTTTATACATGAGTCGGGATCTACAGTTTAAAGTCGACTCCGAACGACAGATTTTTGAGAAACTTTTCATGGCAATTTTATTTACTCTCAGATTTTTGCTAGAAATCTGCTGAGAGGAAGTCGCCGAAGAAATTTTCATATCTTGTTTTTGATATCTGACCGGGGATTCGAACCCTGGCCTTTCGTCTAATAAGCCAACACACTACCCAGACTACCGCGACTACTATAAGAGACATAGTGGGGAGTTTAATGAAATATCAAACTAAAGAGTGTAAATCACAAGGTAATAGTAGCCGTCTAGTCTAGTCTAGGTCTAGTAGATAGTGTCTTTGCTTATTAGATGCGTGACCGTGGTTTAAACCCCAGCACAGACTTGTCAAATAAAACAAAATATTTCTTCGGCAACAGCCACGAAAAGTTTCTCACAGATCTGGCGCTCGAAATCGACTTTATATTGTAGGTCCGGACATTCATGGATAAAATTAACACATGCAACTTTGTCAGTGTGTAAAACTCGGTTGTAATCCTGACTAAATGGTTGTAATGACCAATTAAGTAAGCAGACTTGAGCCCCCTTAATTTCTATCCTGTTTTCTTTACTTCATTATTTCATTAGAAATGTTGAAATCAGTATTGTGTTTCTCAATTTGCATTCTTTTTTCATCTTCTTTTTTTTTTTTTTTTGTTCGTTGGTCTAATTAAAACTCCATTAGTTGAACAGAACAGATTTCGTAAAAAAGAAAATGAAATTCAAAAGAAATGGAAAAGCAAAATTGAATGAAATTTTCTTTTTTTCCTCAAAATTTCCCTCAAAGGGTATCTTTTTAATACCCTTTTCCGTACGCCGGTTTTATTCTCATTGCCGCTTTGAAACAACAAAACAAAGAATTGCTTTCAGTTTCGTTTCTTTTTATTTTCATTCAGCTTAACTGTAACCATTTCCACATCTTTTTGCTGCCATTATAAGCACAAAAAACAAAAACCGAAAATGTTTGTAAGAAGCATTAAAAAAAATACACGAAACTGTGAAAAGTACTGAAGGAAGGGACTGACAGACAGAGAGAGTACAAGAGACTGGGGGGAAAATGGATTCGCTGTGTGTGATTTTCGAAGCCAAAATGTTTGTTTTCACGGTTTACAAACTTTTCGAAACAACGGATGTACAATGAAAAAGAAAAACGCGTAAAACCGTTTCTGTTTTTTGCCAATTTCTCTTTCACGCTTTACATTCTTCTTCGTTTTTTTTTTGTTTTGTTTTGTTTTGAACAATTTTTGCTTTTAAGCATTCCAAATAATACAACAAAAATGAAAAGGAAATGAAAGCGAAAAAAAAAATCTCTGATGAAAAATGTTTTGCGTTACGGTCTTGCATCATCACACGATTGTAGAATTTATTGGGCAATTTTCCAATTTTTTTTTGTCCTTAAAAAGAAGTGCACAGAAATAGAATGGAAACAAAACGTTGGGTAAACCATCTCTAAAGGAATGTATAACTATTCAATGGCTATTGAAATCATATGATAAATACATGGGAATAGGAAAGCAGAATGAGGTTAATTTTCTATTTCTTTTAAAAAATTTGTCAAATTTGTTATTTGAAAAGCTGGGTTTTCCTAAAGGCAAAAGGATTTTAGTGAAGCATAACCGAATTGCTTGTAATTTCAAAATAAATTTTAGGATAAGCTTTTAGGCTTTACTTCCTGTCTATGAATTTGTTTTTGGAGACAAAGTTTTATTGATTTACACTTGAATTGTTCTGCTATGTCATTCATTAAAAGTATTCTTAACATTGGAAACAGTAATAGGTCTTTGCATACAATGTACGTGTCTGTATTTACAGCTTCAACTATTCTCTCATTGGATTTATTGATTGTTTGATATGAATTTCGCAGTTGTTGTAGTATAGTAGGTGCCTTGGCTTAGTAAAGGAGTGCCTGTGGTTCAAATCCTAGCTCAGACATCTCGAACAAAACGAAATAGGGAAAAAATTCTTATTTCGGAGACTTTCTTTCAGTAAACCTGTGGCAACAAATTGCCATGAAAGGGTTTTCAAAAGTCAGTCGTTCGAAATCAACTTGGAGCTGTAAGTATCGTCACCCATGGATCAAATTAACACATACAACATGAATGGATATGAGAAACTAGGCTGTAACTAAGACTAAAGGGTTATAATGATCAATTAAGTCATCTAGTTCTTCTGTCTTTCTTTTGGTCTCGTCACCCCTGGATCAAATTAACACATACAACATGAATGGGTATAAGAAACTGGGTTGTAACTCTGACTAAAGGGTTATAATGACCAACTAGGTCATCTAGATCTTCTGTCTTTCTTTATGTCTCTTGCAGGATGAAAGAAATTTTTTTTTGTTTTGATCCCACAACTGAATTTAACTGGAAGCCTCACATTTTTTTGCTACCCGAGTACTGGTAGTACACACCTGCATTTCTTGTTACGTGTAAGTAAGATATTTTAAGTTTTAAATCCATAAAATAGAAAAATGATTGTCTGCACGTTGTTACCTCTTTAAATTTATTTGCTTTCCTAAACAATACAAGTAGTACTCAAAACAAAAACTTTTTTTCGTAGAAATTTTTTTAGAAAGTTTTCTATAATTTCTCTAAAAAAAACTGTGATAAAAGTTTTGATTCCATTTAAGTAGGCTTCCCTAAGCTTAATGACCCCTCGTTTTGTATATCTTGAAACTTTTGACAGCCACACGAGAAAAAAAAGCTACGAACTTAATTTTCACTTTTAAAAACCTTTAATATCTACGAGAGATTTCTTACAAAACATATTTCACAACTTTTAATACAAAAGGCAAAAAGAGGAAAAACAAAAAGAGAGATAGAGAGAGAGAGAGAGAGAGAGAAATGAAAAACATGAAAAAGCAAATAAACTTTTAATATAAAGAGATCCCATTATTGATCGAAAATGTCAAATAAAACCGAACGTGCAAAGACTTTTTATGTCTTCTTCTTCGTTTTTGTTTGTTTTAAATTTTAGCTTACTTGGTGGCAAAAAAATAAAAATAAAAATAAACAACAACAATAATAGTAACAATAACAACATAATAAAAATATATTCTTTAATACTTCTATGAGACAACAAGACCTCAATTGAATATTCGCCACACTCTATACACAATTGGGTAATAAGGAGGTGAACAAGGATTTTTTTTTTGTTTGAATTTTTCTTTACTTCTGGGTTTTGTTTTTTTTTGCATGTGTGTAAAGGTAAGTCTATGTGAAGAGTGCAAATAGGTAAGCATGTGTTAGTGGCACAGTTTTTTCTTTTTGTCATTGTTTGGCCAAATACCAATATACTAGTACAAGTTGTGTGCATGTATGTGTGCATACTTTTTGTTGATTTTATTCAGTTCTGTGCTGTTACTTGTTATTTTTAGAATTTCATTTCGTTTATTAACCAGAGTATATTCACACACACATACATACGTGTGCGTAGCAGATGCCCTGTAATATGTTTAATGTTGTTTATATTCATTATTATCGATAAAACAACAGTTGCTTTATTATCTCCCGCTCTCTCTATCTATCTTTGCTTAATTTAGCTAAGTTAACAGGCTCTTTACTTTTGGAAAAGCAAGAAAAGGAAAACATTCTTATTGAAAATTTTTTAAGACAATATTTAAACAATTACACTGACACTCACTATTATTATGGTTACTGTCAAACTCCCTCGCTCTCTCCATCTTTCCCAATCTCTCTCTCTCCCTAGTTCTCTCTCTATCTATCTCCTGTTGTAGTCACATCACTTGACTAGATTTTGTGTTTATTTTCTAGTAGCTGTTGGTGTTTTTTTCTCTCTCTTTTATTGCTCTCTTAGGAGGATGCCAATAAAACCAATACTTGTCACTTTGTTGTTTGATCTACGCTTTGCTCTGGCTACACAGAAAATTGTTCACAGCACCAGAAAAAGGAAAATATTTACACTCAATAACGACGACGACGACGACGACGACGATGATGATGATGGTGATGGTGACCTGGCATAAAGGAGTGTTTGTGGCTATTGGTTTGAACTGATGTGGTTATCTATATATTGTCAGTTGAGAGTAAGGGAATGTTTTCATAAATTTATTTCATCAATTAATCACTCATTTTATTTGAATTTATTATTCAATTTTAAAAAGAAATTTTTTTCTTATTATTTTTACGAATAATATTGGATGACAATTATTGAATACTTTTCATAGAAATTTAAATATTTGCATTGGCCATGAATACAGTGTTAGATTGTCAAATTAATCAATTTATTTTGATAAATTTCTGTCCTCATTTAACTTAAGGACATTGTAAAAATATTATCGCATTTGAAATTCTTTATTTTAATTTCTCAAAATTTTTCTAGGAAGATAGATAGGCTGAAGGAGATCAACCATGGTTATCATGTCTGTTGACATGCATCTAAGCTATAAGTAGGCCTTTTGTGTTTAAATTTTTCTAAAAAGTTAAATTTTTCAGTTTAAAGAAACAGGAAATAGAGTTCGGGCGGGATGGAACATATTAAACAAAATTTTACCACGCATTACGAAGAACTCTTGCGGATCTCGGCTTAAAAATCACAGGATTACGATAATTATCTACCGCTGTTATGCAGGTTTTAGACCTTGGATCACTGAATAAAATAATTGGCAAAAAAGAAAGGCTATACTGGATGCCGAGACACTTCATACATACATACATACATAGTTGGTCATTAGATTTCTTCAGCCAGGATTACTTTATATATGAGCGGCGGTACATTCAATTTAAAGTTAGAGATGTCTGACTTTGGATTGAACCTCGGCCTCAGGTCTAATAAATTAACATACTACCTACTAGACTACGGCCAAAATATGTTAATTCCTCTAAAGGAAAATTGAGACATAAGATGTAAATCTGAACCACTTGTACCAGAACCAAGTCATTACGGCCATGGTAGTGTTGGAAATAGATTGTTTTGAATAAGCGGAATATGATGGATCACTGTAATAAAATTTCTACCCTAACTAGCACTAGCAATTGAAAAATGTAATTTGTAGGCTGATAAGTGATACTAACAAAGACAGATCCATTGTTAAAATACAGTTTAAACGGAATACGTTTTATTAGAAAAAAAAGAAGCACTAGAGAACTATTTTTTTTCCTGCGTATCTGCAAACTTTTCTATACAAAGCAGTAAAAACTTCAATATTGTTTCGATTGCCGTAACTACCACAATGTTTAACCCATGCCAACAATAAAAACAATGGAAAAAAAACCAAAAACTTTACCATTAACAACAGCAACGACAAAAAACAACAAGAAAGTTTTTTTTTTTAAAGGAAATTGCGCAACTTTTTTTTTGTTTTTCTGTTACTTTTTTCCTTAACTATCTCCATATCGCGCCATACATTGTATTGTCTCATATGACATTTAAAGAAGTCGTGATGGTTTGTTGTTGGAATAAAAGACCGACCATAAAGCCATTCAAAGAAATTTCAATTCGAATCCATAGAAACAGAATGAGAATTTCAATTTTTATAAACAGTTTTGGTTATTGCCACTGCAAGAACGGAAAACCCAACCTACTATTGGGCTGTAAGCAATAGGTTTTTTTTAACTTTTAGTCTCTTTTCTTTTTTCGAAATGGAAGGCTGGCTATTCTTCCAATGAGTGTCAGGTTTTTATTGAAATTTATTTGAGAAAACATGACAAAAGAAAAATCAATACACGGTTAGTGGAGTCTCGGTCTCTGTAAAAATACAAAAAAGTTTTGCAAATGTTTTCGCAGTTTTTATGTGGAAAGGAGAAATGGAATACGTTTCTATAAATGGAATACAAAAACAAAGGTTACCAAAGGAATTGTACATGGAAGGAGAAATAAATTCATTTTATTTGAATAAAATTGAAAATTTTATTTAATGGAGTTCAAAGTAAATCTGCAGTGTTTTGTTTAATAAAATATGCAGAAAAATCAGGACTTTTGGTGGAAATCAAATCGTTTTTCAGAAAAAAAAATTTATTGTTTGTTTGTCTGTTCTGCCTTTATTTCCAAATTTCATGGAATTAAAAAATACAGAAAATTGGGTTGATTCCCACACAATGGTCACCATAAATTGGATTGCCAAACGATTTTAAAGAGTGTGTTAACGGCAAGCAAGGTTGCATTAAAATGTTTGATTGGTATGAAAGGAATTCTCATAAACGGGTTGTTGCAACGGATGACTATAACTTGCTTCTATGAATACATAATTTTCTTGCAGGTGCTACACCGGCTACCGAAGAGCCACATAATCACAGTAAGCGAATTGGGAACATTTGATTTCGTTTAAGGAATTAATGTACTCAGCGGATCTAGTGTTTCACACGTCGAATTCTAGGCATCATAAGAGCACAAGGAACTGGTTAGCAAAACAGCTCTAGAGTAACAATTCATGTATATATCCAGACAGTTTAAAGGCTTTAAGAGAACAATGTTTTCTAGATCCCATCTGCTAAGCTTACTTTACTTACTTAATTGGGCATTTACAACCTATTTAGATTTCCAAACCTCTGCTCAGTTGAAAATCGTCTTCGGACAACAGATTTCTGAGAAACTTTCCATCACAATTTTCTTTTCCTCTGATCGTTTTTGGCAGAAATTTGCAGAGAGGAAGTCGCTGAAAATTGTTTTTCATATTTCGTTTCGTTCGAGACATCAGGGGTTAAAACCTAAGATGGCAATACGACACCGTATGGCATAATTCTTTATTTAATAATCGAATTATTATGGGTTTTCAATAAAGTTTATAAATTATTTTGAATATTTTATTTTTGTTTTGGTTTTTTATGTTTATATTCTATTATTAAATATGTTTTCAATAGTTTTATAATCTTTTTATATTACAATATAACATATAAACAATATAAACAATAATTCAATCAAATGTGAGAACATAATTCCCATAAGTTCCCATAACTTTTATTTGATAATCAAAAAAAAAAAGAAATTAACATTTAAGGCCCAATGCTGAAACATTAATTATTGACCATTAATTGCGATAATAATTTAAAACAAAAAACGAATTAATTTTTTATTTCTTTTCGAAAACATCAAAAGCATTGGCTAATAAATGTGAAACAATTCTAATTAAGTTCATAAATGTTGTCACAGCAGCCTTAATTTATAGAAATTTTAATTACAAAACTTATATACATATTGACAGCAACAACAACAACAACAACAGAGCGTTAATAATATTAATAATAATTGTTAATAAATAATAAATGTCCGGATGATGAATTTTATGGCAAATAATCTGGCTTAAATAAATGCTTAAATTAACATGTAGATTGAGTTTATGAAATAAATATTAATTAACACATTAACATTAACATTAACATTAACATTAACATTAACATTAACATTAACATTAACCAACGAACAAAATCCTATACAATAGAAGTCAAATTAAAGAAAAAAAAAATAATAAAAATAATAATAAGTGCGTAGACCCACTGACAAGCGATAATTATCGATATCGTATAGGCAATAAAAACCCAAAGCATAATGGCACACACACACTTACACACTTCTGCCTCATTATGCATTACAGAATCAATCAATTTCATTTCATTTCATTTCAAGAAATTTATTTTTCCTACACAGAAAAAATTAAGATGGCTAGACAACCGTTTAGTATAGCGCGGGAAAGGGATGATTAGCCACTTGAAAAACTATTTGCTTTGATATCAATTTCTATTTGAATTATAAATATAAAAAGGTGTTAATGATCTCAATATAGACTCAAAAGAAAGAAAAAAAAAACAATTATTTTCTGTACCATGATGACGTTCATAATCATTTGAAATTGTTTATAATTGGTGGCTGAACTTTGATTTTTTTTTTTTTATTATTTGAAAGTCTTTATTTGTAAATTTAACAAATCGTATTGAAAAAGATATTTCAGATCAGATTTACAAACGAGAAAACACCAAAAAAATGTTTACAAAGATTTGAGCACAAAAAGAAAAAAAAATATTGAAACCGGACGTCTATGATCGATTTAACAAAAAAAAACAAAAAAAAAAAATTGGATTAATTTTGTTTATTTCAAACACTACAAATCATTTGAATATGGTAACATTTGAATATGGTAACAAAACATACAAAACTTAGAAAAATTTTTGATATGAAAAGAGCATTTGATTTCTAATTTTTGGGTAACAAATTTTATCGAACATCATTGATTTCTCTGAAGCACGGATCATAGCTGCATATGGCATATGATCGACCTACTGTTCAATTTGATTAAATTAGGATTACAACCTAGCTCATCATACCAAACATGTTGTGTGTGTGTTAATTTTATCTATGACTGTTGGCCCCAGTTTAAAGTCGATTCAGAACGACAGATTTTTGAGAAACTTTTCATGACTTTTTTTTATAGACTTTCGTAATTTTTGCCTGAAATCTGCTGAGAGAAATTCGCCGATAGAAATATTTTGTTCGCTCAGTTTGAGCTACAGATATGAGAACAGTTTTTGGTGGCAATTTTATTTATTTTTCAAAGCTTTTGCCTAAAAAATGATGAGAGGAAGTTGGCAGAAGATATATTTTTTGCGTCTGATCATTACCCTTTACTACATTGCTTACATACATACATAATTGGCCATTACACCCTTCAGTCAGGATTACGGCCTAGCTTCTCACACCACCTATGTTGTGTGTGTTAATTTTTTTATACATGAGTGGCGGGACCTACAGTTTAAAGCCGACTCTGAACGACTGATTTTTGAGCAACTTTTCATGGCAATTTTATTTACTCTCAGAGTTTTTGCCAGAAATCTGCTGAGAGGAAGCCGCCGACGAAGAAATATTTTTTTTCATATTTCGTTTTTGATGTCTGACCGGGGGATTCGATCCCTGGCCTTTTGCTAATAAGCCAACACACTACCCACTAGACTACGGCGACTTCAATTATGAACATGAATTTACTTTTCTCATTATCCGTAACACTATTCATCTGAGTTTGCAACTCAAGTCAAGTATTTAAAGGCAATGATCATTTAGTTTCGATTCTTGTTTTTCTTTTTGATTCAATTGGTAACACAATGTAATTCACAATTTGGTTGTTGAATATGTTTTTGGCTAATAGAACATGGTTAGCTTTAATTGCTCAAATGCCAATCTAATGCTTGTGAACTTGATTAGAACAGTTTTTCTATTGATTTCACGATCATCGATCTGAATTTACTCACGTACAAAACTAACAATCAATCTCTCTCTATTTTTTTTATTTTTTTTTTTTGAGTGTAAATTAAGAATTTTTATGCTTTTTTTTATGAAAAAATCATAAAACAACATGTTCTTTTTTGTTCATTCATTTATTAATAATATTTTATTATTAATGCGTTTTGAAATTAAACAAAATAAAAGGCAACAAAAAGAATAAAAATTATTACAAGTTTTTTTTCTTTACGAATTTTCAATTCAACACACCGGTTTAGTGATTATTTGAACAACCGTAACATTATGTTGCCCGGCAGCCATAGAGCGGCAATAGTTTTATGACAGACTATAACATATGCTCCCCCCATAGCATTATACTTGTTGGGGCTCCCTCTCTTTTTTTTTTCCTACCTTTCTACATCACGCATTACATACGCAATGGCTGGCAAGCCAAGCCAAGACAAGCAGCCGCATAGCAATTTTTATGAGAAAATCACAGAATTTTGTTTTTTTTTTTTGCTAAATTGCACCCTATAAAGCATGTTTTGACAGCCGGAAGTTATTTCCAGTTCATTACAAAGTTTGCAACCACAAAGTAACAACAACAACAACAACAACAACAACGACAACTATAAAGTTGGCTAAAACAAAAGTTGTCTCAACAACTAGAAGCCAACAAAACCTACAAAGAAGCCACACAACGGAATTGGAAATGATGAGAGAAGAAACGAAAGGGAAAGCAACAACAATAGTTTGTGAAATAAAACTTAAAATTGTTGATATCGTTTAAAGGGCATGTAAATTCTGAAACTAAACATTAGCTAAACATTTGGAGAATGTGAAAATAAGTTCCCTTTTGTTTTAAGGAAAGAATTCTTTTTATTGTATTATAGGTGTAGTAAAAAGAATACTTTAATTCTTGTAAAGGGAAGAAAAAGATATGCCCGGAAACCTTGCAAAGTTTGCAGTTCGCATGGAAACGGAATTGTTGTAATTATGGTTCATTGTGATGACTTGATTTCCCTGAACATTACCTAGGAAACTAGGGAAGATAGAGCAGATTCGTTCCGACCGCTAAGTGTTAAGCTTGTTCTTTTGTTTGGTAACGTGTATGTGGCTCTGATTTCACTTCAATAACTTTGATATCAAAGGTACTTCTCACACTGGAAATCGAAACTATTAAGAAAGTAAAGAGACCGGTAGTGCATTCAGGCTATGGCTCAGACATCTCAAACATAATGAAATATTTCTTTCAGGGACTTTTTCTCTGAGAGTAAATAAATTGGCCTTGAGAACGATCTAAAACCTCTAGTTCGGAGTCGATAGTAAACTGTGCTACCACTTATGAATAGAATTAACACACACGACATAAA
>QOCX01000100.1:235645-246023 GCA_005959815.1 Sarcophaga bullata
AAAGGTAACCAAACAAGTCTAGTCAGGATTTTAATTGCTACTATCTTCAATCACACAGCAGCCTAGGCATAGTCATACCAACTGGTCAAACGATTAATAACAAGGGGTAGCTACAGTTTAAGCGCCATTAGCGTGACTTTAAACCAAAGAAAATATGGAAAATATTTGCTGACGTGCATTGCAATTAGTTTAAAATCCTGAATAAAGTTTCACCTTCCAGTTGGTGTTTCTCAAATCGGTCAAGACAAATTAGCCTCGAATTAGTTTTAATAGGTCCCAGCCGTGTATGTAATTTGTTTTTCTTATTATTTCGATATGCAATACACTGCATTATAGGGTTGTACGTAAATCGGTTTTGGCCATTTGAAATCACTTTCTGGTTTCAATTTCTTGAATTTCTGCCTGAGTATCTGAAAATTGCACGCTTTTTTCATTAGAAGCTCTTGGTTATAGGCAGGCGTAATTATAAAAAAATGTTTTAGAAACTGATATCGACTGAAAACTAATGCAACAAACATGGAAAAACAATAAAACCACAACAACTGCAACAACAGCATCAAATAAATGCATGAATGAATGAATGAATGAATGAATGAATGAATGCTTGAATGTATGGATGAATATGTTACGCATTTACTTGTATCAACAGACAAACAGTCAATCAAACGAACTTTAAGACAAAAAAAAAACTTTGCTGAGAACACAAAAACAAAAAACACGAGTTATTGTGGCTGGAAAAAAAAAAATCAAAGCCGCGTACGATTGGCTATAATTTGTGTGTGGTTGTATGGTTTGTTTGATGTTCTTTTTTCTTTCTGTTTGTTGATTGCCATGCATGATGTTGTGTTGTTATTAGTGCAACGCTTATTGTTTAAACTATTTGTCAGCTTGTAAAATGCAACATTCTGTTTCTGTTTCTGTTTCTGTTGTTTTTTTTTTTATTACATTTTTATGGATTTTTTTTCAATTAATTTCTGTTTCAGTTTTTGTGTGCTTATTGCTGTATTTTGTTGTTGTGCTGTATTAAGCGTTTAAAGTGTCGTCCATTGCAAATTATAAGCACGTATGGACATTAAACGATAGCCCATGCATCGCAAAGACACTTATACGGCGGACAGACATTTGTCAGACTTTTTATATTTTTTTTTGTAGATTTTTTTCCAGCCGATTGTTCATATTTGGCTGGCATTTAATGCCTTAATAAAAATCTTTTTAATTTTTCTTCTCATTTTTTTTTTAACGAAATCGTAATAAAAAAGGAAAAATGTTTTAGGAGGGAAAAACACTGCAGCAGATAAATTACAAACAAAAAAAAAATCCAAAAATATTGTCTTAATGAATTAGCCTGTGTGGTCCAGCCAGTTCAGTCCATTCCTTCTCAAGAGCTTAACAGCAACGATTTCATTTCATTGTTTCCAATGTAACAACATTTTGTAGCAATTCACTTTTCTTTAATTACTGCAAGATGATGGCCTACTTTTTTACAGACATGATCCATGATCACTTAACAAGCCACAAATACAGACAGAAAATCTGTCAATTTTTTTTTTTTTTTTAGCAAAACGCATTAAATTTTAATTAAAATTGTAACGATAAATACCTTTTAGTGGGTCGTTCAATAACATAAAAGGAAATAAAAAAAAAATATTTTTCATTTTCTTAAAACATTTAAAATTTTTAACGCTCAACATTAAACGCAACATTACTTATCGCTTTAAGCACTGTATGCGCTAAGCAACACAGTCAGTCAGTGGGCATTCGAAGATAACGATGCAAGTGCTAAACAGGTCCAGTCTTAAGCTAGAAACATAATACAACAATGAATTCAAGACACTCTACACAGAAATCGTCTATAATGTTTGCAAGATAAAATGATTCTCAAAAACAAGCGTTTCTTCTTGCTGCTGTATTTGAGATTGGAAAGAAATTTCAAATTAGGCACTGAATATCAAAAATATTAGGGCTCAGCAGTTAACACTAGTCATCTATTGGCGAATGAACATGCATGAATATCAATATTCAAAAAATATTAGGGCTCAACAGTTAACACTAGACATCTATTGGCGAATGAACATGCACAGATCGAATTTTGGTTAGTTGATCGTTATGATGAATTTTGAAAGATTCAGGAATATTGATTACAAATAAAAGTTTAGAAAAGTTTAGAATGAGAATGTCGCTTCGCTACTGGACGCTATCGTCCAACGCTATCGATCAATTAAGTGCTTTCCAGACGGAACTACCGATCATACCGGCTGCAGTGATAATACTTGAGGATGAACTTACCACCAGACGACTGTCAGGGAGCTGGATTCTAAGAATGTTAACGTGTGCCGAGCAATATGCAGAAGTGTGCACTGGCGAGTTATATTGGGAACCCTATTGGGACATTGCAAGCTTAGTATTGACCATTGAGTCACAGACTCCGTCAACGGCGAGTGGGCAGCTACGTGTAGACGCGAGGTAGCCTAGCAAATTTGGCCAAGGTTATAGAAAAAGCGTCCATAGTAACAGCAAAATAGAATGCTAAACATAGTGGACATTGGTCTTGGCCATATGATCAATGACTTCTTCAGAAGCTGCGGAAACGAGAAAGAAGTAAAGTAAGTTGTTAACATCTTCAGTATATGCCAAGCACTATATCGTAACAGAAAGGACATCTGGGTTTCTACCATGATCTCACTGATCTATCCAGGATGAAAAATGGAATTAAGAGACATCTGGACTGGTCTATCCCAAATGGAAAATGGGATTCAGTGCCGTCGTCAAAAGTTGCGTATTGTTCTAGGGCTAGTGTAAATGGAAGACTGTGGTATTGCAATGGGCCAAACAAAATTTGAAGGAAATTTCAAAATTATTTCATAAATTCCGAATTTTTTCTGGAAAGTCTGTTTCCTTTATAATTTTGCTTAAATTTAAATAAAAAATAAAATTTTCTAATTGAATTCAGTTTGAAGTTGTTGAATGAAATTCTTTTGCTGAATCAGTTTTCATTTTTTTTTTCTGTAAATTCAAGCCACATCTTGGAAAAAGAAACACAGGCTTATTAAAGTGCAAAGTTGCAAGAAGTTCATGACAAAATTTGAACATGTTTTTGAGGCAACAACAAAAACCATGTTTATGTTGCCAAAATATTTTGTGGCATTAAAATTGGAAAAAAAAAAAAAAAGAAAAAAACTTTTTAAAAGCAAACCCTACAAAGACACAAATTACAACAAGTTTTTAGTTGTTCATTACGTTTTATAGTTGCTCGATGTTGTTGTTGTCATCAACATTGTGATTATTATCATCATTGTCGTGTAAAAATTATTTCGAAATGCTTGTTAAAATTTCGAAAAAAAAAAAACTGAAGAAAAATTAAAATTGAAAACTTGTTCCTCTACTTCATTACAATTACCAACACCACTAGTATCATCAGCATCAACTTCATCTTCATCATCATTATCATCATGTTGATGAGCTAAAGCTCATCATACCGCCATCAGGCATTCGACATCAAATGATAATGTCATGTACCATCAAATATCATCAATATGTATGCCTGAGCCATATGAGTTCAGTATGGATAGTTGACTGAATCAATGTTACCATTTGAAGTGCCCTTTATGGCAGATTTCTTTTGAAATTTTTTTTCTCTGTCGAATCTCATGGTATCATGTTCAGTAACATGTCCATTGGCTGCCAATCTCCATTGTCATTGTTTTTTTCTGTCTTGTAGAGTGTACTGATTTGTTTGAACTGCTTTTTACGTTGCTTTTGCTGTTGCTGATGCTCATTTAATTTCATAAAACGAAAGAAGAGCGAAATTGAAAACAAAAAAAAAAAGCTCTTCTGTGTGTAAATAATGTTTCATGATGGATGCCTGGTGGCGTTAATTATAAATTTTGTTTCTTTATTTCTTTCTGCCTTTACACATGCTGGCATCTTATGATGATTGTTGTTGTTTCTTTTAAATTTTATGGCGACCCCAGCTGAATAATCACTTTTTAATATAATTTCGCGTTATTTCGAAGGGCGATAAAGCAATTGTAGTCATTTGAAGCTTGAAGCTTCGTTGCGGTTTTATATCTCGCAAGGGCGTAACGCGGTAATCATGTAATTTAATGTTACAATTTGCCACGCTGTCTGTCCTCTTTCTCAAATCCTGTAATTACGATGTGATTTTAATATTAATTTTAAAAAGAGAGATCCTACAATGATATGTTTTAAGTGCAGCGCTAATATTAAAAATACTCGGGCTCATAATATTAATCAAGTATGGCCTCAAATATGCCCAAAGTCATGTGAAGTGTTTTATTGTTAAAGTTTAGGGGAATGACACCAATGGCACCTGTTACTTAACTTACCTAATTAACCATTACAGCCCTTTTTAGTTAGGATTAAAACCTAGTTTCTTACACCACCAATGTTGTGGGTGTCAATTTTATTAATGAATGGCAGGCCTTACAGATTTTTGAGAAATTTTTCATTGCAATTTTATTTTACTCGCAGATGTTTTGCTAGAAAACTATTGAGGGGAAGTCGCCGCATTGTTCTAAGATTAAAAAAATTTAATCCTACAAATCCAATTAACTAAGTTTGGTCTGCCATAATATTATAATGGGTTTTTAAAATGTAATTTTCATTTCAATACAAACAAACACCTGCTAACTAATTAATTAACAAGAAAATTTTGTTTTGCCGAAAACACATAAGAAAACATAGGCCCACAAAAAACCCGATTAAAAAAGTTTTAAAAATTTTATTTTCTTTTAAACAAATCAGACAAAACGGAAATTTAATGTTTCCATCAATCACATTGGAATTCATAATAACAATAACAATGAAACCACATTAAAAGAAAAACAATTCAAAATAAAAATTAATTAATTTTATTTAATTATTAAAATAAACACACACACACAAACACACACACACAAACACACACAAACATACATTGTCTGCAGACAAAAAAAGAAAAAAAAAACAAAATATTTGTCATCAGCTGCTGTATATTCTGTCTTTCATACCCTTTAACGCGTTGAATTTTCAAAAGTTTTCCACTGCGATAGGCAAATAAACAAACAAACTAAGACGCTGAGACAAATACAGTCTGTTGTAATGAATTGCGAATTCCTTGAAAATATTTCAAAAATCTTGTAAAATGTCAATCAAATCAAAAAAAAAAAAAAATTAAAACAACAACAAAAGCAAATTTTAGCAACAAAACAAATGTTCAAACATTTGCTCACACACATGTGATTGGGTTGCTTCGGTTTGGTTTAGTTTTGGTTTTGATTTTGGTTTGCTTTGAATTTTATTGATTCACTTTTAGTTGCTCAAATAAATTAAAAAACGAAATGAATGGCAAGAAAAAAGCAACGCAGTCATTGACGAATTCATATTTAAACAGATGGAAGGAAGGATGAAATTGTATGGAATTGAATAAACAAAATTTAGTTTGAACGGAATGGCAAAAACACATGTGGCAGACATAATTGCAGTGAATGTGAGAAATTTTCATAAAGCGTTACACTGTATGAAAAGGAAAAAATATTTATTTAAAATATTATTTTGACTGACTGTCTAACTAGGGAATGATAGCCACTAGGGAAGTTATTCCCATAAGAGAAATTTTTATTCTTTGCATTTTGAGTGATGTTATAGAAGAGAAATATTGTATTCAAATAGAGAACAAACGAAGATTTCATTTCATATTAGAAATATTTTGTTTCTATGTGTTGATCATTATAAGGTTTTATTAGTCAGTTGCAATGTTTACATGTTGCCAATTGGGAGATGACACATGGCCATCAGTTAAAATAGGAAGCAGACTTTTCAGTAATAGAAAACAGAGCTTCAGACAGGGTGATCTCTTTAGTATTTTGTTGGAAATGACTTGGAAGGTTTAAAAACAAAAACCGCTTTTCCTTGCACTACTTACATACATAATTGGCCATTACAACCCTTCAGTCAGGATTACGGCCTAGCTTCTCACACCNCTACTTAAGACTCAGATAATACCCGTATTGGTTTATAGCGCAGTGACATCGGTACTCCCACAAGCAGAGTAGTGAAGTTTTTAAAGTAAAAATTTTTCGGATGAAATAGGTGCATGGAAATGAAATAGGTGTATGGACTTTGTGGTATTATTGGGAAAAAAGATTTATCGAGTATGAAACAATGAAAAAGCACAGAAGCGGACGTTCGGGACTTCAATGGAGGCGCTTGGTATTCTATTCTAATTCCACCTACAGACCAAATGGCAAACGTGTACTTCTCTTAGTCACTTTTAACTTCTTTTAATGATGCAAATCAGAGAAAGGTGCAAATTACAAATAAAAGCTGCCACAATTCCAATTCAACCACAAACTTTTTTTGTAATAAAATTTTACGAAAGTCTGGTTTTTGCTTATTTAATGTGGATCTGCTTTAATTATACACGCCACTTTTTTTAAACCTTAGTTTTTATGAGGCATTTAACAATAAAATAAAACTCTTTAATTAATTTTCATACCTCACCGTTAACCACTAAATTATCTAAAGAGTAAACCAAAAATGATTTCATAAATTTTTTTTTTAATTAGAATTTCATTTGAAAGTTAATTTCATTTGACAGTTTTGCAAAATAATAAGCGAATAACAGGAAAAAAAAATAAAAAAAAAATAAAAGTATTTAAATAGCCGTCTAAATAAATATTATAAAAAAACCAATTTCTGTCATCTTTCGTTTATTAATTTTGTTTTTTTTTATTTTCTTTTTTGCCACGTCTCTCCCTCATTACACCCAGCAAAGCAATACCATCACAAGCGGTTTTATTTGTTCGTTTCTATTTTCCATAAATTTTTATTCAATGTTTACTTTGTAAATATTTAGACTCGAGATTTATTGTTTTTTAAAAACAAAAACCATTTTTATTATCCACCGTCCGTCTCAATAATTGTTTACTGTCCGTCAGACGGATATTTTTAACGGCTAAATGTGAGAAATAGAAGACGATTTATGGCGCTTGCATTTAAGTGCTGCCTACCACTCAATATTATTCGAAATAAATTGAAAATTAATTTTCTAATTAAATGGCTGTAGTGTGTGTGTGTGTGTGTGTGTGTGTGTGTGTGTGTGTAGGCGAAATTGTAAACGATATTATATGCTGAAATTCATTAAAAATTCAATAAAAATTTTCAATCAACCAGGAATCATTGTATGAAATAAATTGTTCCCCCCAAAATATTTAACAATCATTACGTGCATTACTGATTAACGTATTGAAGAAATTAGAATGGTTAAACGGTTCAGATAAATAGTTAAACGGTAAATCAATACAATTTTTATGCAGTTTTGATTCAGACGTGTTAGAAATATTAGACTATACAAGATGACTTTAGCGTGCTAAGGCGTTAAATAATGATTATAAAAGCCCTGGTAACATTAGATAATATTTGATGTGAGATGCCCATCAGCCTTTATGTTAGAAACATTGAATGAAATATCAAGCATACCTTAATGATTTCTTTAATTACCAACATCAGCCGAAATTGTTTCAAACAATTCACAGCGTTTTGTCGATTATGACACTATAATCTGGCCTTAGCAAACTTGTTCTCACAGTACGATCTTTACGAAGTTTGATTCGTAAATGTATGCTCTGCTTTAAAATATTTCAAAATGTATTATCAGAAGTTCGGCAGGCATTAAGTTAAAGGGTGCAACGTTGGGATCAACCTAGTAAACAAAAACAAAAAAAAAAACCTACCAAATTTTCAAAATTACAAGCAACTTTATTGGAAAGCTATTAAATCTACAACAACAACTAAGCTTATCAATACAACACAAACAAATTTATAATATGAGCATATCTATGATGGATAAAAACAAAATCATGTCCAATTATTTATCATACAATAGAGAGAGAATACGATTTATGGAACTAAAAAAGGGTATAAAAAAAAAAACAAAAACAAAAAAGAAATCATTTCCGATTATATTTTTGTCGATTTATTGCTGCATTTAATACAAAAAATATTGTCATTGTAAAAGTTGTTGGTGCTGTTTGCGAAAAAGATTGTTTGGAACACGCTTTTTTGAAAGATAATAACAGCCACCCCCTTTGAATACGTCATAAAAAACAAAAAAAAAATTACCAACAAGTTGCACACTCACATCCACACACAATTTTATGATCAACTAACGAAATAATCATTAGCAATGCGAAACGATATAAAAAGTTATAAAAAAATGAAATCAAAATAAAAAATAATAAAAAAAAAGAAAAATTAACGCAAATAAAATAAAAATGAAAAAAAAAATTGTAGCAAAAGGAGAAAACGATATAATAAATGCGGTTTGATTTGGTTTGATTATGGTTTCCAAAAAAAAAAGATCAAATAAAACTGAAATAAATTCTGAATTGAATTATAATTGCCCAGACTCAAGTTTGAACTGTGAAACCCTTGGCTTTATCAAGAAAGAGAAAAATTATTCAATGCGCTTGGCAACTAGGTTTATAGAAGGAAGTCTAAACTTTAAACATTAATCGTTGAAAACTTTTGCTAGCAAATTATCGCAGCATGTTGTAAAGGCATCCTATGAAAGGTCCAATCAAATTAATAAAACATTTGGTAATAGGGTATACAACAACGACGTATATTCCTTTATGTTATAACGTTTTTAACAAGGAGCAGGTTAAAATATTCCAATTTATTTGAGTAATTGATTGTTTTTCATGTAATAATCGGTTTTCAAAAAAATCTGTTTCACAAAAAACAAGCATCAGGAAGGAGTATTTAATTTTGAATATTCAGTTTAAAAAAATTCCTTCAAAAAAAGAAAAGAAGGAAAAGAAGGAAGACACTTAATTTGTAGAAAAATATTTAGAGACTGGCAAATAACTCTAACCATTACTAAAGGCAGTCTAGCAGTGTAGTGTGTTGGCTCATTAGACATGGCGCCATGGCTTAAAACCCCAGATCAAACATCAAAACGAAATGTGAAAAAAAAAATACTTTTTAGGCGGCTTCCTCTCAGCAGATTTTTGACAAAAACTCTGAAAGTAAACAAAATTCTCTGTCGTTCGAATTCGACTTTAACACACAACATATTAGTGGTGTGAGAAGCGCAATATAGTTGATGAGTCCGACGGAGTGCTTATTGCGCGATATGGGTATGACTATGCTGTAGGACTGTGTATTAGTATTTCAATGTCATGAATGCGTATGTTTAAGAGATGTGGTGGCCATTGTTGGTAACTATATGATGCATCCATAAACGCAATATCTTCCAACAAGTCACTACATTTTGGCCGCATTGTGTTAAATTTGAATAAATTTTCAAAAAAAAAAAAGTTTTTTTATTTTCAATGTCATGTGTTGCGAAAGAAAAAAAACTCGAAACATATTTACAAGCCACTATAGAAAGTTAAAATTATGATTAAATTTATTTTTATGTATTATTTACTTTTTTTTTGTTTTTTTTTTTATATTGTTGTAAATGACTAAATTAAAATTCATACATTTTCCAAATATTTCCTGTGAAATGTATACAGGAAACAATATTAAAAAATTAAAAACATTTTAAATTTTTTTTAATTTATGTAAAGGGAAAAGATAATTACTAATAAATGTAGTGTGGTTATGTACGTAAGGAATGAAAAAAAAAAGATTAAGAATAGCTTGCCTTTGAAGACCGCCATTCCAGAAGAAGATGTAATATTATTTATTTTTATATTAATTGTATGATAGATAAATTTCATTTTTAAGGCACATGTTTAAGAATCACTGCACTAATTATAAACATTATTTAGAATTATTAAACAAAACACTTGCTGTTTTTCTTTTTTTTGTTTTTTTTTTTTTTTGAAATTAATTCCCCTTGCAATAACGTCATAACTTTAAGAGAAAGAGAAGAGAAAAAAAAAAAATAACTATTTGAGAAACACTTAAGCCTCATACATACTTTCTTGAAATTGTGTGAATTTTTATATGATTTAATTTGGTTTGTTTTGTTGTTATTTTGTTGTTTTGTTCTTTTATTTTTTTTTTTTTGTTTTTGATACTTTTATTGGTTTACCATTCATTCATTGGTTGTGGTTAAAAATTAACAGTCGAATAATAAATAATTATGTTCCCTTGATAATTAAATTTAAAAACAATAACAAAAAAACCAAAAGAAAAACAAAAACAAAAAAAAAACTGTAAATAAAGAACGCTTTTCAAAATTCCACAAAAGAAAAAAAAGATGAAAATGTAATGTAAAGCCTAAATAGTGATAAGGCCGTAATAAAAATGAAGAATAGAAAAATAAAAATAATAATCATACGTCTTCGTTTGCCAATACTGGTTTGGTAATGAGCTTATTTACGAAAAAAGGCCGCATCCTAAAGATCGCGCGGTGTGAATTGGC
>QOCX01000100.1:248921-276718 GCA_005959815.1 Sarcophaga bullata
CTATTGGTGGTTGCCGATCTAAACCAGCAAAAAGAAAATTTTTAAGAATAAAAAAAAAAAATGAAAAAAATATTAAAAAATCACCACAATTTCATTGAAAATGGCAGACACAACGTGTTAATTAAACGCTAAATAGAAAATTAAATAAAAAATTTAATGAAAAGAAATAAGAAAATAAAGTGTAAATACAAATAAAAAATTTAGAAAAAAAATTTTACAAATTTTAACAGTGTAGGTAATTTAAAATACAAGCAAAAAGAATTGAAATAAAAACTAATAAAAGTTTTGTAAATAAAATTCATTTTCCACATGGAATACCAATTTTAATATATTTATAATAAACAGTGAGAATTTTTATTGAAAAAAAAATTTTTCAAATAAATTTTAAAAATATATGCGAAGTCTCCCAATACTTGGTCCAAATTACAGAACAGGGCATTTTAAAGTTTATTTCAAAATTTTTCAATATTTCTATTGAAAATCGAATAACCTGTGGAATCACCGATTAGAAAGGCAACCGCAGTTGTGTTGATGTAATTTGTTTAAAATTATAATTAATTATTGTACCGCCCGCACACCCGTATGGCACCGTTTTTCGTACAGTTTTTCCAAACAACCGAATACCAAAACAAAAAGCAAAAAAAAAAAACACGAAAAAATCTCAACCGTTTGAAGGCGTATGATTGATTGAAACGTTTTCAAAAACGTTTGTTATTTAACGTTTTTTTCTTATCTTGTGTTTTCAGATCGTTGTCGTGCTTTTGCTAAATTCGTTTTTCCTTATTAACCGTTAAAAACGTCCGCTCAATTTGCCTTCTTGGGATAAACTGGATTTTTTCGGAGTTTGCCAAATCGCTGGCTGGCTGGCTGGCTGGCTCACTGGCTGACTGGTGTCAATGCGTAAAATCAACTACAACAACTAGACACACACAAACACACACAGCAGAAAACAATGACAAAAACCAAAACACACACTTACATATACACACGCATCTATAATAACAACAAAGTTTGTATACAAACAGAATAACAGAGTAAAAGCAGATTTAAGAAAGAAAAAACAAAAACAACAACAAACAATATAACAACTATAGTGTGAACAGACACCAAGAGAGTAAAATCATATCGAATACTCACATGTTTCTTAGAGAAAGAACACCAGAAAAAAAGAGGGAAATTGAAATCTGTTTACAGTGTAACGCAAAAGTTCAGAACTCCCGCAACCACCCACTTAGCTATTACAGACACGTCTGTAAAACATCTGTTCTGGTCTTATCAGACCTCTCTCTCTCTCTCTCTCTCTGTGTGTTTGGCTGCACCAACAACAGATGTAGAAATCATACTATTCGAGCTGATTAAGGGCGTTTAGTGTTATGTTTATATATTGAGAACCCTTTCTGACAGTGATGGTTGGATGGAATGGCAAAAAAAGGTACAAAAGTGCCTCATATAAATTCGAAATACTGCCCCGAATTAATAAAAGTAGTTTAGCGTAAATGCATATTTATTTTGTTTATGGAAAATGGTAGTGCGGTATCGACGAAATGCAGTTTTTGAAGTGACTTAGTTGACTTTTAATATATTTTTTACATTTTCCCCATTTTGTACCATACAAAAAAGTACCAAAATCCCATTTTATCTTTTGGAAACCATAAATAAACATTTTGTATGGAGACTAAACAATAATCACAATATTTTATAAACAATATACCCGCTCCATTAGCGAAATTAATTAATGAGACGAATATCAACCAAAACAAAAAAAATTTTTCTTTCAAAAATTTTAATTTATTTTCCACATTTTTATTCTTACGTGACCATATAATTGTGTGGAGGTGGTTTTGTTTTTCCAAAAAAAATTTTTGAATTTAAAATAAATGACCGAAATCTAAACAGACTCAGACAAAACGGCCATAGAGGAGACACACATGAGAATATATCGACCAATAATGTACACATTTGTCAAATAAAAAACAAAAAACAAAAATAAATAAAGAAGAAGAAATATATAAAGAAAAAAATTCATTCATATTGTTATTATTTTTATTTTATTTATAAATTCAAATCTTTTTGTTTGTTTTTATTTTTATTTTATTTCACTTTCTACGCCACAGAATGTTTACATTTTTTTCTGCAGATTTAAGTTTTTTTTTCCATACATTTTCTTATCAGAGTGAAGTAAATAAAAAAAACCCAAAAACAAAAACAATAACAACAAAACAAATCATTTATTTTCCCGCTATTTGCTAGAATTTTAATTTTATGCTCACTCTTAGGAGAGAGAGAGAAAGAGTGTGTTAGTGAGAGAATTTTCTGTTTTACTTTACAGGCTGTTCAAAATACTCATTCGCATTGAGAGTTATACACACATGTTGGCTGTTTAACTGTTAATTCAGCCTTAACAGAAAGCTTTCGGTTAGCTTTTAAAAATATGCACGTAAAAAAATGTTTCGTTAATTCTTAATTCAATAGATTATGATGATTCATGAATTTTAACATGAAATTTTATAAATTTTGTTATAAGCAGCATAAAAACATAAATTCTTTTGCCAAAATCGTCTCGCATATGTTATATTGAATTCGCATATGCGAGAACTAATTTTTCCGGCTTAAAAAAGGAATTTATTTTGCGCGACCAGAGAATACTGGTTGGAAAGTCTAGGCCTTTAAAATTCGTCTACTTTTTCTTAAGATTTATGCCAAATCCGTTACTTAAATAATGGACAGTTGTTTTGACGCAGAGTAAATAACTTTGTTTTGAAAATTGCAAAATATAAGAATTAATAATGCCTAAAAACATATTGATGCTAGGTTTTACAATAAACAATCAATATTTAGATCGATTAGGATCTAACAAACAATTTATGTTATACAAAAAGTTCATTTGTTTTATTTTAATTTTAAATATTGTTTCCTTAATACTTAATTGATAATTTTTATAGAATTTTAAAAAGTTAACAACATACACTTACCGTTATTTATTTAACGTTTAACCAGGATTTTACACTCGGAAAATTTCAAATGTACATACCTAAAAAGTAAAAACAATTTTAAAATTAATATTTATTCAATATTTAATTGTTTTTTATTCATTTGCATTGTTTTAATAGCCCCCCCTAATAATAATTCTTTAATTTAGTGTCAAAGAATTGGTTTTCCTCAACCTAAACCCTTGTTAATTTAAACAAATGCCTCCTAAAAATTCTTTATTAATATTGAATAGCACATTAAGATTCATTATGTGGCCTCCATATGCTTATTTTGTTTTCAATTTCAATTTTCGATTTAGAATGGCCTGGTTCCTTTTTTGAAATTTGAAATTGCAAATACTTGACCTACAAAGAGGGGAAGTATCAAAAGGATGGGAGTCATACTTTCCATTTCAGTTTGTAATCATGCTCATGTTACGTGACGAGCTAAAACCTATTTAAAAATAGTTGAGTGCAAGGGATCTGGGATCCTTAAAAGATATTTAGCTTATCTGCAGTATCCATTTTGAATTCCCTTGCCTAATTTAACACCGTTTATAATGCAATATATTTTGCAAACAAAAAAAAATTTTTTTTATAATTCCCTGGCACACATGTCCTCAGAGCTTAACACTCGACAGTTCGTTTACATACCTGCAGTCATAGAAATATGATAAAAAAAGAAAATAATTCAAGAAGATAAATAGAAACAAATTTATTTCCTACAAAGGTATCTGCAAACCCAAAACAGTTTTAACATTCTACCATTGACTCTCTTATTCTCTCAAACTGATACCGAAAAATTTCTCACATTTGTAGTGTCTACTTTTAGGCGCAACATAAATAATGTAATTTCTGTAACCCAAACAACGATTTAAAAATAAAAAAATCAACAGGTTGAATTAGGAAAATATTTTACCCGGGAATATTCGAATAGAATAGAAAATAGCAGCAGAGGAAAGATGATAAAAAGTCCGTGAAAATCAAACACATGTTGTTGATGATGTTTTCATGAACTCAGCAGTAAAGTTCGCAGCAGTGCTGAGGTGTGTGCGATTATATATTCACGTACGTGTATGTATGGCTAAAATACAAAATTATGCTACAAATATGATATGAAGGTGGTATATACAACTGAATATTTTCATTACAAATAAAAATGGAAAATTGTGGTGTTTCCTTTCCTTTCGTTTCATTTGGCTTATGGTTTCGAGCTGTAATTGTAAAATTTTAAGCTTAAAATAATTGGCACACAAACATAGAGAAAAATTATCAGAATTCCATTAATTACTAAGAAATTAATATCGAAGGCATTGCATAACCACCCCCCCCCCTTCTAGCGATTATCAAATATTTTTAATTGCGAATGCAAATGTTTGGAAAATTCAATACGGCTTAAAAGAAAAATTTTTAGGAATTTTTCCAATACTGTTAGCATGTGGTTAGGTTAGGAGATTATTTTCTTTTGTAAGATTTATGAAATAATTTCACATTAAAATTAATTACAAATAACAAGAAGAGGGCATTCGAAACTTTTTTAGGCAAGCAAACAAGACAAGCATTAAGCAGTTTGAAGAAGCGTGATTTCCCAGCGAATTGATTCACTTATGATTTCAGTTGAGGTATGTGGTTTCAATTCAATTGCTGCATAACGCATCACTAAACAACGCTTGAAAACCACTTGATTTCAAAAGCTAAGATTATAGCATCCATCGTTAATGATTTATTAATCGAAAAAAAAGAAAAATAAAACACATTGTGAGTATAATGCCTTACATACGTACATATAAGTATGAAAAGTAATCATAATTTCGCTTCGTGGAAAAATCTCTATTCAGCCACCATAAACAATTTTTTCCCAATTTTTCTTTGTCTCGCAATGACATTTTCAATGTTTTAGAATCTTAACTCATGAGAACACTTCAGCTTTTAGCTGGCATGTTAGCAAATGCCTTGAAGACAATTTAATAGTGGGTGGGTGTTGTTATGTCGTTTGCTTCGTTGTGCCATTAAAATAAAAATAAAACGTTTTAACATGGCTGCTAACAAGCAAGCAACTCATAAGTCGTTTTTCTTAATGACTTTAAGCGTTAATAGTCTGTTAATATCGGTAAAATTTATTTATTACCACAAATCGATTTTATGTTGATTGTTTTAAAATGCTTAACAGTAATTGTTAACCCATTGCAGGCGGGCAAAAGAAAAAAAATTTTTTTTTTTAATCCTGAAAACGTAGCGATTTCTTTAATGGAATTTAAAAACGAAATTAAGATTTCATTTCTCTCTAACAAAATCAAAACATCACTAGGAGTTAATAGTCGACAGTTCATTTGACTGCCTGCAGCCATATTTTCAATGGATTTTCCTTCGTTTAACTCAATTTTATTTTACTTTGCAGTCACGTCTACAAATAGTTTTTCAAATTTTTCAATCTTTTCAAGACTTTTAATCTCTTTTTTCTGATTTTTCTTGATTTATTTTTTCTTTTTATTGGTGGCTTAAATAATTTGTTTATACTGCTGATGGACAGTTTTAGGCTAAAATTGTCTCAACTATTTGACTTTTATTGACACTTTAAACTCGTGAGTGAGCAAAACTTTACAAAGTTGTCGCAGAAGATAAAAAAATTGCAACAAAAAATATGAAAATCTTGCAAAAAATTTTTTGTCTCTTTTTGTGGAAAATGTTTCATGCACTGACTGACAGATGCTCTGCTGGAAAGCAGATTGTTGTGATTGAAATCGACATGTTTTTCTTACAAATTCTTGATGTGGAGTCTAGTAAATTCATTATGTGGTTGTAGAGAACATGAATAGTTTCCTTTATAAACAGGCTTGAAAAATTTAAAAGAAAAAAAATCAAAAAGAAAATATGAAGAGAATATGCGCTAAAAAATTTGTAAAAGGTGTGTTAAAGATAACATATGAATAAATATGCAAAATAAGATCCACTCTACAAAATATGCTCTTACAAGAGAATTGTTATTAACAGCTTGATATACAAAAGATATGCCCTTAAAAACAAAATAAGCAAAAATATGCAGTAAAAAAATGCATTAAAAATTAAATAAATTACAGTCAATATATAAACTATTTAAAGAAAAGTTTAATAATCAAACATGCAAAAACAAAAGAAATAAAGAGTTTGCAGTTGTCAGAGGTGTAAACAGGAGGTGGTCGTAGTGCGATCATTACACTAATAAATCAAGGGTTTGTATGCGAGGTTTGGAAGGAACAACAATAGTGGCGTAATCAGTTGAAAATGCGAAATTCTATTTTACAACTGCGAGAGGCATGTTTTACACAATAAAGCCTCTTGTAAATTTCAAAAATTCAAAGCCATTGGCCACATAATTTATACGAAATCCGAATCAATGCTGTTGTTGGATCTACTGGTACGGATATGTAAAACGAGGCTTGCTTAATGCATTTCTAATCTCGTATTAATTAATTTGCCTTTAACTTTGAGCTAAAAAAAGACCACAATTTTAAAACAATCGAAATTGCAAAATGAATTTAAAATTTTTGTGAAATTTCGTGAATGCTTTCATAAAAGGCGTTTCCATTGCTTCAGTTCTAACAAATTTAATTAGAAACAGAAACACATCAAAAGACATTTTAATTGCAGTTAATTTAAGTCAACCCGAATCCAAAATGCTCACCTTAACTCCACCCTCAGTTAAATCTCTCGTTTCCAAAGCCTCCGGCAATATTAATGAAGCAATAGCATCACCCAAGCAAGTATTTAATTAAACGAATTTCACTCACTCTTAGTATTTTTTATTCCAATTCCATTTGCACTTCTCTTTTTCTTTTTTGCAATTACTCACGATGCTGTTGTCTTTCGTTAACACTTTTCTTTTGTATTTTTTTTCCTCTATTTTTGTCTATTTTCTGAACCTTTGAACACTTTGACGTCTTAAAGACTATTGAGACACAAGTAAAGTTTGGCCAACTGCTCAAGCAGAGATTAATCACAGATTTCTATGAAATACATGCACACTCCGTAATACACACACTCCACCAATACATCTAAAGTTAACAATCAGGTACATTACTTACATGCATATATATAGACATACTCACACACACAAACACATACATGTAAATGCGTATTTCATCCATTTAAATCAATCGTTGTTTATTTTTTTTACTTCATATTAGACTTGAGTCTCCCAAAAAACAAAAACAAAAGCAAAAACAAAAATGAAAAAACGAAAATGAAAAATAAACGGTTTCTTGCATGAAATATTAAAGAGTTGTTGCTATAGACGACGAACGATATTGTTGCTGTGGTTGTTTTTGTTGTTGTTGTCATTCCTTACTAAAGACCGATAATTGTTGGTGATTAGAGGTGAAAAATGTGGCAGAATTTTTCAACGAAATCGAAAAATCATTTGTTTTGTAAATTTTTATTTGAAATTGAAGTCTGGAGATTTTATTTCTTCTGTCTTCTCTCTGTTTTGTTTTGTTTTGTTTTGCTGTAGCCAAATATGAATGACAATTACTTTTTGGTTGCTTTTTTCTTTGATTTTTTTTTTTTGGATTAGTTTCTGATTTTCATTATTAAATTGCCCTACAACTGGTTTAGTGTGTCTTTATGGTCTCCGTATAGTATTGGCCTGTTCATGTAGATTAATTGCAAATGATTGTTGAATGTCACACTAAAAAAAAAGAAAACCGTAAACGTTTCTATAGTACAGTAAAGGCTTAAAAAACAGAGACAGACAGAAGCAAATACTTTAAAATTATTCAAGTGCCTTTTACCATTCCCTTTTGTGAATGCTAATTGAGCTTAAAATCAATTGAAAGACATTTGTATACAAAAAGTACCACAGGTGAAAAAGTACCGAAAGTGAAAAAGGTACAAAATTTCAATTTTTCTTTTGCAGGGATTTTTATTCTTCTTTTATTCGGACAAATATTCATTTCATTGATACTTATAAGATGGGAGGTACTTTAAAACAAAAATAAATTTTGTAAAGTTCAATGCGTATACCATTGATCAGCTTTATACTGATCAAATTGAAGCAATCAACTTTAAAAAGTACCACAATTCAAAAAATACCACATGATGGGACAGAATTTCCGAATATATGGCGCATTTTCTATTAAAAGGAATTCCTACAATTGAAAAAGTACCTTTTGAAGTAGGGAAGTGTTGTAAACTTTTGGATTTCTTTAAAATTTGCACAGTAATAACAATGCTGACTCACTTGCAAAGATTGGTACAACAGGGAATACGAATGAAATCACATGTAAGTTTAACATTCATCGGAGAAAGAAGAAACAGATCTCCCAGCTTTATTCATTTGCAAAGTACTTGTGATATGATGCGCCCACTTGTAAAAAAACGAGACATATTGGGCCCGCATAACAAAATTAACGTTAAACATAAACAGAGTCCAGGTTAAGATCTTTTTATCAGTCTCTGTTAACTGACCCCTGGATAACCACACCCAGAGACTATGAATACCTTAGAATGCCTTCAGCTGGCAGTGTAATGACAAGAAGAAATTAAAATTAAACATCTTCTCTGTCATAATTACTAGTTGCCAACCTAGGACGATTCGTGGGCTTCCAGAATTTATTGAAAGAACGTAATTTAGATAGTATCAACACCTTCATAAACTTATCGGGATGGTTGGAAAAGGCCAACCAGTAATTGTAGTCATATTGGTTACTTGGCGTAAGACAAGAAAGTACCAGGAATTCTCAATAAAATTTGCGTTCATTTTTTCTAAGTGGATCAAGAGCAGTAGATTCTTGTTGCTCTTTTTTTTGAGTGGCCAATTTTTTTTCTGCAAACTTTCCCACTTTATTGAACCTGTCTGTCAGCTTCAAAAACACACCTGAAATTAAGTGTGTGTGCAGTTATTATTTTGGTTTTATTGTTGTTGTAGATTTTATTCTCTATTTTCTAAATTGTTGGCTTTTCTCGTACTTTTTTGTTTTTTCTTTGGCCATATTATAATTGGCAATTGAGACCAGTTGCGGTAGACAAAAACACAGCATGCCCGCTTGATTTATTTATCTACGCACGCATTAACCCTTTAAATGCTTACGAAACCACTACAATATACCTCCACATATAAATGCGTACAGCATGCGCTGGTGGAAAAAAAATTAAAATTTGTTGCAAGACGAATTGGGTTGCAAATAAAAATGACAGGAAAAACTCTTTGGGTCACTTGGTGTAGCATGGACACCAGCGTAAAAATGAACTGTAAATTTAACTGGAAAAGTAATTGGAAAACCTGTTCGCATAGAGTTCATAACGAAGTTAAAAAAGATGCAGAATGAAGAAAAGAAAAAACAGAGGAGACTTGTAAGCAAAACAAATCAGTTTAAATACAGTTTTGGTTTGGCAACCAAAAATAGCCGCAACAGCAGCATAAAGCAATTTGATACATGCAATGCATGGACAGACACATAAGGCAAGTAGCATTGCTAATTTCACAAGCAGAACTTACACGCACTTGGCTTTATTGCCACAAACTAAGGATTGTTGTTGTTATTGTTATTATTGTTGTAACAACATCAACAAAACAAAGTGTAAATGTCATAAAACATATTTGATTTGCCATAAAACAAAAACGGTTTAAAATTATGGAAAAAAATGCGTAAAATAAAGCGCGATCATAATTCCCAAAACCAAAACCACAACGGCAACGACAACTGAGGACAACTTGTGCAACACCACTGACAATATTTATGATGATGGTCAAAATGCAAGGCTTTATTTGTTTTCAAATTAAATAGACAAAACAAGACAGGTATTCTACAAACAATTTCTAGCATAACTGCCTCTGCTCTGCTCTGTCTGCGCGATGCATTCATCTAAACCTTGATTGGCAAAAGAGCCCAATAAATCAAATGTCAAATCAATTGCTGCGTACGCACTAATAATTGTAGAATGTGAACGAGCATACAAGCAATACGTTGTCTTGCCACCAGCCACCAGCCACCAGCCACCACTTTACTTGCCAACTTGCTGTGTGTGTGATGCATTCAACAATTCGTTGCTTTTGCTAAAGAGAACAGCATTTATGTATGGATTCCTGTTTTGTTCATCGCTGCCAAAATCATATTTATGGTCTGACTTCCAAGTGTCTTTTGTATTGTAGTTATAGTTGTTGTTGCTGTTGTTGTTTCGTTTCATTGATTCTTGTTTTTAGTTGTTGCATTAATTAACACCTTTACGAAATTTTCTAGTTGTTGTTCGTTGTTGTCGTTTGCTGTTGCAGTCGGTGTTTATTCGTGTTGATTTGTATCATATTTAATGCTGTGTCTCCTTTACTTGGAAGATTTATGTGAAAGAAATATTAGGTACGGGCACAAAGAATTTCTTTTATGGGAAGACAGCTATACGAAGGTACGAGAACTTACAGAGTAGTTATAACGGCCTCTGGAAGTTACCTTTCTGGGGATAGGTTATACCTCACATCGACTTTATAAAAGAGAAGGAATTTAGGGCAACTAGAATAAAAAATAATTTCTATTGTGAGATGGTAGGTAACCTTAGATAGGAGCTTACGTAGTAGTTATAATGGCCGCTGGGAGCCCACGAACGGAGAATGGGAGTACCTGACAATGACTATATTGAAGGCACAAAGAAAGTGAACAAAAGGTAGTTCACCCAGAATTTACTGACAGAACGTGTCTGGTCGCCGTAGTCTAAAGGTAGGTGTGTTGGCTTATTAGACCGAAAGGCCAGGGTTCGAATCCCCGGTCAGACATCAAAAATGAAAATGAAAAAAATATCTCCGGCGACTCCCTCTCAGCTGATTTCTGGCAAAAACTCTGAGAGTAAATAAATATGCCATGAAAAGTCTCTCAAAAAAATCTGTCGTTCGGAATCGACTTTAAACTGTAGGTCCCGCCACTCATGAATAAAAAGCACACACAACATAAGTGGTGTGAGAAGCTAGGCCGTAATCCTGACTGAAGGTTGTAATGGCCCAATTATGTTATGTTATGGAGGTACGATCCCGTCAGACATCAAAAAGGAAAATGAAAAAAAATCCCGGCGACTCCCTCTCAGCTGATTTCTGGCAAAAACTCTGAGAGTAAATAAATTGCCATGAAAAGTTCTCAAAAAAATCTGTCGTTCGGAATCGACTTTAAACTGTAGGTCCCGCCACTCATGAATAAAAGAGCACACACAACATAAGTGGTGTGAGAAGCTAGGCCGTAATCCTGACTGAAGGTTGTAATGCCCAATTATGTTATGTTAGTACGTGTCTGGTCTACTCTAAATTTTCCATTTTATAAAGCAAAATGTTTTTCATTTTTGTTTTGATCTACAAATCTAATTTGAAAGCATTTGAAATAATTTTTCTCTATACAGAAATAACTTTTGCCCCTACCCAATACTATGTAAGCCAAATGTTTAAAGAAAATGTACGTATATCTGCCACATACTTTTGC
This sequence comes from Sarcophaga bullata, assembly GCA_005959815.1. Lineage (NCBI taxonomy): Eukaryota > Metazoa > Arthropoda > Insecta > Diptera > Sarcophagidae > Sarcophaga > Sarcophaga bullata. The sequence goes on from QOCX01000100.1 coordinate 260,320, forward strand.
AGGCCATTAAAAAAGGAATTGAAATTTAATTTTTTTTTCTTCGTATACCAGAAGTCATGTCTATCGGAGATATATTTGAGAATGTTTTCATTAATTTAACGCTTTTGATTGATGAATATTGTGATTAATCAATTAGTAACACTTGGCTATCTCGCATAAGGTGACTGCTAGAAATGTGGTCGTCGTATCTATAAAGTAATTAAAGAATGATAAAAATTTGTAATTAATTTAAATGCGACCATAAATATTGTGAAAAGGAAAAATACTTGAAATTTTATCATTACAGATTATCGGTGGTGATTGGAGTAGGACTTATTTTAAATGCAAGGTGGATAAAACAAGTTAATATTTGGAAATGGAAATAATGGACAATGGACTTTATTCGATTTATTCGTTAAAAGCAGATCTTAATGTTTTGAGCCTCTTAGCATGCTTTTAAACACCAGTCCGGAAATTGTTGTAATAGCTAATAACAATAACTCCACGTTCTCCATTTCTTTCGTTGACCACTATTTTATGCTATTTGAAGACATATCAAGTCATATTAACTTTAAGCCACTACTTTTATGCCACACGGTAGAAAGTGAGAAATAAAAATGTTCTAAAAAGCTTTAACAATGTTGCTTAGTAAGCTTTTAAAAGCTGAACGGCTGTAGACATCCACTAATATGATGTGCAATTTAACATTATAAAGGATAAAACTTTTCTTTAAAGTTTTAAGGAAATATTTTAAGTTCGAAAAGCTTTCTGAGCTTAAAGCTTTTTTCAAACAGTTCCAAAAACTTTTTAGTACATTTCAGTAGAGGGATATTTACAAGTAATAAAACGACATGATTGGTAAAAGCTCATCGAAAGCTCTTATTCCAATTTCAGGAGCTCTCTGACATCAAAAGCTTTTTTATTTTCTTTAAGAGCAAGACTTTAAGAATTGTTTTACTCTTTAAAATTATTGCTCTTAAAGAAAAATCATTTCATTTACATGAAATTACAATGCCAAATAAATTCCCACAATCAGGCAGGTGCTGCTACAACTATAACGAAATTATTTAAATTCTCCTTCAGGAAGACCAACAAAAAAAATTTACTTTTTCGTTTATTGAATACACTATCATGTACTGAAGGTATTGAAGTTATAAATCATTTAAGCTGAAATAATGTGATGATAAATAAAAGAATCAAGAATTAAATTTAAATTTCTAATCAAATCTTAAACGATTTTTTTTTTTGATTTCACAGCCTTTACTCTTCTCCGTAGAAGTAGGCGGTCATATATCGTATTGTAGATGGTAGTAATGGGTATGGTTTGTGTAGCTGATAAATCAGTTTAAATTAGCATTTCATTACAATACCAATCAAATGTAAATGAGATGAATTTGTCATACAACAACAATAAGAGCAATAAACAAAATTTGTATTAAAATATACAAAAAAAAAAAATCAATTTTTGATTGAAAATAAAAAAAAAATAAAATTGCGAGAAAAAAGGGCGCTTGAGTGGCATTAATTTTTTTTGCTCTTTAAATTTTGTGAAAGAAATATCGTTCTTTAATTCAATTTTAATGTGTTCAATTAAATTTTTTTAAACAACTGGCACAGAGTTTTGTTTCAGGAACTTTTCTTTGTCATTAGAACAGAACAGAAATGTTGTTTTCACTTTTATTTTCATTTTTCACTGAATGAATGAGTGTCACAGCTGCTTTTTATGTGCAATAAAAATACTCTCCTCACCCCTTCTGAAAATGCTTTTACTTGAGACAATAATTAGTTTAAAATTATTTTCAATTGTTTTGTATTATTTCTTGCTCCTTCTTTTCTTCCTTGTTTAAGTTATTATTTTTCATTTTCTTTTGTTACTTCTGCCACCCATAAATTTATTTAAATTTACTGGCATTTGTGTTACAACGGGCGGCTACGTGTGCTCAAGTGAGTTTTGTTAATCAAAGCAACCGTTTAAACATTTGGTCGTATTCCAACTATTTTTTTTTTCAATAATTAAATTACATATACAAGCGAAACTAATATCATATAGGATATATAGGAAATCCTCTAGAAAACATTGAAGTATTTACCTTTTGACAGAAACCGAATTGAATTGAATGCTAACACCGGCTAGTTTCTTTCAGGATTGTATTGTTTTGATCAGAACTATCACGTCTGATTAGCTCAAAAGGAATTTGAGGTTATGTTTAGTGAAAGCGTATAGTGTAGTATAAAGATATTCAGGAATATCCGCCTTCTCAACAACATAGACGTTGTGCAGCGCATTAACATTTAGTGGCTGCAATAGCTTGTCCATGTCTTTCGGATGGAAGAGGATCTTGTGGCAGGTCATTAAATAACCGCAAAGGTTAACGGAGGTCGACTTAGAGGACGGTTGGAAGGACCAAACAGAGGTAACGCTTTCAGTAAAATGGTATGGCCAGCTGCTGAAAACGCTTATGAAATCAATTTGCCTGGAAGGATGTGTTAAAGCATGATGAAATTCGATAAACGGGTTGTTAATGACCAAGTAAGTAAGTAAGTAATCTTTTATATTCCTGCAGAGGATATTATTTCTTGGCAATTATAGACTATTATCGTCCATGCTAAAGTATATAAATTCCTTCCTTAAAAAACTTTTCTTCCTGGTGATTTTTTGAAAACCTTTTATTTCCAAATTAACTATTCTTCCGGTTATTATTTTAATGTCACTTCTTGATTATATTTTCAAAATGAAATCTACTTGCCTCAGTGGCTATAAAAGAGTACGTATTTTAATAACAGAAAAAAAAAAACGGTTTTAATTCAATAAAATTTGGGAGAATTTTCTGTTTTTATTGGCGCTTGTAATGTCTCTGTCATAAAAAGTTTTTAATTTAATTTTTTTTTTATATTTTTTTTTTGGATATTTTTTTTGTTCTTGATTGTCAGCAATCGACTGGCAATTTATCACTATTAATGATGCACACAAACAAACAACAATAAAAACAATTCGACTGATTTGTGTTTGTCAGCAATATTGTTTTTATGGTTGTTGTTTCTCTTGTTATATATGTACACTCAACCATATTTATAATTTAAATACACAAACAAACACAATAAAATATAATTTACATGCATATTGACATATGTATGTATGTATGTATGTATGTATGTTGTCATAAAAAGAAAATGTTCTGTTAATAAAAGAGAAAACACCGGCAGACAGACAAACAGACAGACACAAGCATTTTTAATGTTTTATTGCCTTTTAACAATGCTATCCATGGAGGTAAGGTGTCGGGTGTTATTGTGTTTATATTTACATACACTCTCAGAGAGCGTCGTTTAAGTAAATTTGCATTGTGATTCCAAAAATACATACATAAGCAAATATGTCAGTTCATACTCGTATATTACGATTACCAGTTCCTTTTCTTGTTTTTTTTTTATTACTTTTTTCTGCTTTGCATGTTTCTTATTGAGTTTCTTATTGTGTGTTTACATTTCTCTGTTGACTGAACAGAGATGGAAAGTTGACATTGAAGAATAATCTTAATCTTGCGATTACACAATTCTTAACATTTTGCAGTTTCCCATCTCTGATTGGGTATTGCATTTGAACACAGTTCTAGACAAATTGATTTTGTGTGTGCAGAAAAGTATGATGAAAAGGAAAACAAATTGTGTGAAAATTTTTTATCACAAATTATTCTCCAAAAAAAAAAAAAAAAAAAAACCAAAATGGTTCATGTGTCAAAGAGTCAGTTGAATGAAAATGAAACAACAATAAAGAACATCAGTAAAGAATTTCATTGTGGTTCACTGATTTGTAGCAAATGACAAACCAATGGACTGAAAATTAACAAAAAAAAAAAAAAAAAAAAAAAAAAAAAAAATGTGTATAAGGCGGGGGATAAACAGGACTTTAACATTTTATGCGTCCGCCATAAAATATGGATTCTAGGTCTACAAGTAAAAAATGATCATTACTTGATGGAAGTCGTTTAATATTCTTTATCTTGCCATGTAAATAAGCCTCAAGAAAGAGAGAGCACCAAGTGAATAGTGATCAGTATGCTTATATCTTTGGACCAGAGACAACTTATTATTTAATAAGTATGCATGAAATACAAACCCAGAAACAAATAATTTACTCTCAAGGGTAGTAAGAACACGCCATTAACATAAAATCGCTTATGAGCGACCTACAGTTCGATGTACAGAAACTTATTATTTCTTAAAGAATTATTGAAAAGAATTTAAGAAGACACCCAAAATAATTGTAGGCTTAATGGCATAGATAACAAAATCCATTATTCTTTCACTTTGTCATTCTTAATATCACATAAACCTCTTACGGTTCATGTACTTCTTCGCTAATAAAACGTTTCATCATCATTTCGACATGCCTAATTGACTCTTAAACTATTGTCATCTGTCACATGCCAAATACACTTTGACGACATGCATTAATTATTTCACATAAACACATACATAGACGCACACACACACACACATTTAATCCATTCACAAGGCATCCATCCATTCAACTCTTCAAACACTTGTATTGTGTAATGGCTGTGTGAGTTTTCTTTTTTTTATAAGCAGACTTGCACGCTCACATTATTTTTACACACACAGCGTGAGTCACATCCAACAAATATAATATTAAAGGAAGAGATTCTTTTTTTTTTTTGAAATCCTTTTTAATTTAAATATTAAACGTAGAGATATTTGCAGAATATTTAAGAGGATTTTAAATTATTTGAATAAATTTAAAATAAAAAAGAAAGAAAATTAGTTAATTTTATATTATGACAGATGCGCTTTGAAATACTTAACGATTTGCCAAATATTTTTTTGTATAATATTCCCCTCTTCCCCTTCCCTTTTGTAGTAGAAATAATTGTAAGTGTTCTTTCCAAATTGAAAACCTTTTCCTAATTTTTAACCTTCCTTTAAGCATAAATTATGTACGTTTTGTATAAATTTTTAAGTACCTCCTCCTCCCACCCTATGCAATTATTCATTCGCATAATTTAGCCTTTGTTGCTCTGTTAAAATGCAACAAAATTGAAAAAAAGAGAACAAAGAGAAAAAGAAAAAACAGAACGTCGAAACAATTTTTCATAGTTTTGTTGCAACAGGTTATTTTTGTTGGGCGAACTGCACTTTCCAATTACAATCTCAACTTTCACAATGTGATAAAAGAATTTCAAATTAAAAATAATTGTAATTCATTTGTCTCTCTCTCTATCTCCACAACTCTTTTTCTTTCTCTTTCTACTTATCTCAGCTTTTTATCTCGTTTTCCGTCTTTTTTTTGTTTTTTTTGAAAAATAGCTGCAGGCAATCTAGAGGAAAATTGAAGGAAGAGTAGAACATTAACTGAAGTATTGAGCTACAAAACATATAAAGAGCAAGTAAGAGAGAGAGAGAGAAAGAGAGAGATAGTGAAAGCTGGATAAGGTCGGCTTTAAAATGCGCTACATTGCGTAAAAAACGTTCTTAATTGTGATCTAAAGGATCAATGAGGCCTTTAAGCTTGAAAGAGCCCTAGAGGCTGCTCTTTCCACAAAGTATCGCTTCAGTAAGGATCATAAAGAAAACTTTTGAGAGAGAAAAGTCTTTCAGTGATGCATTCAAAAAAAATTAAAGGTCCAGAACAGAAATCCTGTCTCGAGACAACGACAGATGAACGTTCTGATTATTCTAGGTATCTGCTACAGTTCAGAACAGTTCTGTGCTCAGCTGAAATAGTGCCATATGACAGTGCGATGTTTTGTTTGAGAAGCGAATACAAGTATTTTGAGAATTAAGACCTAAACTATTGATTGATTCTAATCGTTTTCAGGGAATCCTTAAAGTTTTGATCAAATTTTTGGAAATTTTTAACGTGTTAAGAGTGTCTCTGGTACTAATGCGCTACATATGCCCATAAAATATACATACAGTGTGCGTCAAAAGAAACTGTACACTAAGGATAAAATTCTAACAATCACCAAACTCAACTTTTCCTACTTAAGTAGAGTACCCGAAAATATTTTACAATATTTTTTGTAATTTTTTTTTTATTTCAATTTTAAAAACTGGCAATGTAACCATTTTAAAATAAAAGTAACAGTAATCTATTACTATATTATAATATTTTATAATATACAGTTTCTTTTGACGACCACTGTACATGCGTAAGTGTATGCTTATTATGTATAATAGTGTAGAGTATAGAAATTGAATTGAATTTCTATGAATATTGATTGCTGCGATTAAATCATTCAATTTCAGCAAAAACATATGCAAACACTTGAGACTTATACAAATAAATTCATTTGTTCATGTTAATTATTTGAATTAATTTGTTTTAATTTATAAAAAAAAAAACATTTTCTATTCCGTACTTTAATTATTAAATAATTAATAACAGAAATTGCACTACACTTGTGTTAATTGCGTATCTATAGACGTTGGGTATTGAAACAGTTGTTACGCTGGTTTAATTATGTACAGGATAACAAGTGTTCTTCGCATCAAGTAAGTTGAAATAAAATTAAAAAAAAAAAATATGAAACTAATCAGCATTAAGCAGTTTTACTTGAATAATTATGGTTATTTAATAGAATATTAATTTATAAGTGGACGATGCTATAGTTTCATGGGCAGGAAAATAATTCGTTTGAGAGAGCAAGTGTTCGTTTTTGAAAGAGAATACATTTTATTTCATTTAAATATTCCATCAAACATTTTTTATTGAAGAATATTCACAATGGTTTTACAATTTTTTGTCTCAAAAAGTAGATACAGTGTGCATCAAAAGAAACTGTACACTAAGGTTAAAATTCTAACAATCACCAAGGAGAGTGCATGTGGCATTTGGCAATACTTCGTAATCTTTTGTACTTTTTTTTCAATTTTAAAAACTGGCAATGAAACATTTTTAACACAAAAATAACGGTGATCTATTATTGTATATTTTTTAATAAACAGTTTTTTTTTGACTCTCACTGTATACATGTAAGCAAACAAGCCCCTTAACTTTAATTATCTTCAAAAGTTTACTTTTTTAAATTTTATTTTTCCAAAAAAAAGAAAAAAATCATAAGAATCTTGGTTTTTTTTTTAATAAAAATTTAATTTTAAAACATTAAAAAAAAATATGATGATATTGCTACAGTTGTGTTAACACAGCCCAGCATGAGAGCATCATGGCGATTTTTTTTGTTTTTTATTTTATTTTGTTAACGCTTTTAATCGTTAAACATTTAAAAAAAAATGGAAAGAAGAGAAAATTTAAAAATAGTGTATATATTTAGGAGCTACAACAACCACAACAACAAAAAAATTGTTCAAGATTACCACTACAACTGAAAGTTTTTACACAAAAAAACACACTCACTTACGCACACCTACTTTGAAAGACAAAACAGCGGGATGTTTGTTATATTTTAGGCCTTGTTGTTGTTGTTGTTGTTGTTGTCTCATTTTTTTCTTGTTCTTTTTTAATTGTGCTCTCTTGTAAGCGAAAGTGTTTACAAGCGTGTGAGTAAATATAAAAATATAAAAGAAAAAGAGAAACTTATGAAGAGTGCAGAAGGGAGAGAGAGAGAGAGAGAAAAGCAGAGCTAGATGAAGACAAAGTGTCTGTGTGTACACTGTGTGTACAACTAAAACCACTTTAAACTTTTTTGTAACTGTTGTAAACAGTTATTTTTAGTTTGTTGCCTAAAATGTATGTGTATGTGTACGTACATATGCGTTTAAGTAAATCGGCTTGTATATTAACAGGCATGGCTGGCTATGCTCTGCATAAATCTGCTAAACATTTTGGCAGACACATTATGACACTTTTTTCTTTTTTGGTGTGTTGAATTATAAAGAAAAACTTTTTTTATTTAAAAAAAAAAACAAACAAACAATGTTTTAAAAAAAATATGTTTTAAAGCAATAAATTTGTTTAAATTCTGGTTTTTCTTTTGAATTTAAATTCATTTTTTTTTCTCTCTGCATTATTTAAGTTTTAAGTTTTAAAAAGTATACATTTCACAACAGCATAAATGCTTGTTTGTTTGTTTGTTTGTTTGTTTGTTTGTTTTTCATTTGAAAATGATTGTTTATTATTTGGTTTTCTGTAGAATTTTTCTTAATTTTCTTTTCACTTTAAAATCGTGTTTTCATGTTATTTCCTAGAATTTATAACGTGCCATAGCGATGAGATAATAAAAAAAACAAAAAAAAAAACAAAAACAAAAAAAAAAAACAAAAAAAAATGTTGAGTTGAGTGTCAAGTTTTTCAAGAGGCATGAAACAACATAATAATGAAAGCAAAATGAAAAATGAAAAATTCTTAAACTCATGCATTTGTCATCATTAAAATGACAAGCATTTTTATATTTCAAGCATCTCTACTGCATAATCATATGGAAAAGCCAGTACAGTAAATATGTGTGAGTATGGTTAATACATGCATACGAATAATGCTTCATTTAAGGTATTTGGCTTTGCTATTTCGCTGGAAATATTATTTAAAAAATCAACTTCAGGTTTTTGCATCAGGACAATGCGGTAAACCTTCAACCAAAGGATGACTCTTATTCGTGTAGAGCAGAGTGTTGGTACTACAAGTCTGTACGAGCCGAATAGGTTGCCAATCTTATAGATCTCATGCATTAGCTTTAATACCATTTCCTCTACTATTTAAAGTTGTTTCGATTATAAAACCATACAATTTCTTTAAATTAACTGCTTAAACACAAGTACACTTAATAAACTAACCAATCTCATCTTATTTTTTATTCTATTAAAAAACCAGAGAAGAAAAGAGAAAAACAGAAGAAGAAACAGAAGAAGTTTATGAAAATGAGAAAATATTTCTTCTATTAAAATAGTGTGTGTGTGTGTGTGTGTTTTACTTTGAAAATTTTGTTGATGGCAAGAAAAATAAACGATTTTATATCCCCAGAGCATTACAGGAAGAGCATGTCAATCCTACTCTTAAATGTATGAGTGAATGACAATATAGCACAGGCAATGTGCGTAGTAGGCCTGTTGTAATGCTATTTATTGTCAGTTCATTATGAATCTTATTGTCAACGTAGAGTTTGTGGAAATGAAAATGTTAACAACAACGACAACAACAACAATAACAGCAACAATAACTATAACAACAGTAATACAGCAACATCATCATTTTCATGCACTACAACACTAATGAGTATGATGACAATAGCAAGCAACATCATGAGTAGCAACATTATTGTTCTTGTTGTCGACCATACTTACAATCAAAATTATTGTTTGTGTAGCTAGGCATACAGAGCTACAACAACTAAACAATAAATACCAGCGCAATAGTTAAGCAAGCAGGCATAGTCATGCGTACAGTGTTAACGGGGTTTACTCTGTAGTTATAAGTTCTTGTTGTTTCCTGTTAAGCATTCTAATGGCCGATGCTTAAGTACGGACATGTCCATCATTCATAATGACAAAATAAATTATAACAGTTTTTTATTTTTTACTTAAAAAACAAATACATACACAACAAACACCGATTTGGGTGCTTTAACTCATTCTTCCCTCTCTCTCTTCTCTCATGCTGACTCCTTAAGTGAAAATAATGAAGAGAATTCACATTTTAAGCTTTGCAAACTGTTGTATTTGTATGCAGATCCTCTAAAATAACGGAAAGTAGTTTTTTTAAGTAATACTGTATGTGTAAGTGTGTATGTGTGAGAGTGAAAGTGTCTCTAATTGAAATTTATAAATTACTGACATTCATCGCCAGGAACACGTGTCAAAATCTCGATAATAAAGCGAGAAACGAACATAAAAATAATGTGTCAACGAATTTATTTTATTTTTTTTTCTCGCATAAATGGCAGTCTAAAATTAAAGGATGCTGATGATTTTTATCGTTATTTTTATGCAGGTATTTGCATATAAAACAGAACGTCAGAACGGTGAGAGAGATAAAGAGAGAAAGGGGAAGATACGTCATAAAAAAAGAAGCAGGTGTAACGGACAAATGCATAAAAAAAAGGGAAATTTATTTTTATTGACAATAATGACATTTTAACACACACTCACACATAATTAATCTCTCACGTATCGTTTACGTACTTCCGCTATTATGAATACATTTACTATCGCGTAGGAGTAGTTTATTCTCGTTTATGTCCTTATTAGCGGTCACTTAATGAAGGTATTTTGTTTGTGTCAATTATTTTATTTAAAAAATTATTTTATTTTTAACAAATCCTGTTAAAAAAAACAACAAAAATTTCTGTAAATATCCATTAAAGCGACCTGTTACAATAAAGAATTCCATGGAGACATATGACACATCATAATTACGCCTAAAAACAAATGAATGCGGTTTTAATAAATTCATTGATAAATTTTTGTTGTAGAGAGACTTTATAAACTCCTATTAAAAACAAACATATGCGATGAATCACAATTAATTTAGCAAAAAAAAAGCTTTTAAAACTTTACTTGATCAAGTCATTTCATATGACAATAAAATTATCGAAAGGCATGTCAATATTTTATAGGGGCCAACGTACAAGGAGGACCCACCGACTTTGAATTTTAATTAATTCTTGAACGAACTGTCAAAAAACAAAAGCAATGACACAAACAACTGAAAACTTTTTAAATAATTTGTCAGACATTTGCCAGAATGGCACAGAACACATGTTACACCAACATTCTGCTCTTAAACGGTTTTCAAATAATTTTTAGGATGTGTGGGAGGGTTACAAGTTTCTTATTTTAAAGTCAAATAAATGAGTTGATAAAAAAGAAAAACAAGAGAAAAACCAAGAGAAGAAAAACGTTTACTTATAATGAAGTGACTCTGTCCAACTGTTGAGATTCTGTACGCTATCTGTCACACATGTTCGCTCGTTCGTTCGTTCATTTTCTATTAAATTTTTATCGCATTTCCGGTGAATTTCTGCATGAGTATGTCTTTCAGTGTTACAACATTTGCTTGTGTACGTGTAATGAAAAAAAAAAAAGAAAAAGAGAGAGTGAAAGAGTAAGAGAGATAGAGAGCAAGTGAATGAGTAAATAAAAATAAGTGAACGTGTAAGTTTTAGAATTTCCGTTACAATTATAGTTTCTGAGAGAAGAATATTCATGTGTAAGTGTATGTGTATGTAAAGGAAAGTGATTTCTGCACCCACCAATACAATACCATAGAGAAGGTAAGCTTTAAAGGGCTTTAAAAGAATATTTATTTTTAGTTACTGTAAGGGGAACTTAAATAGTATTGCAAATACAAACTAGTTTTGGAAAAGAGTTCCGGGCCATTGTAGTGTGCAAGACAATTAGACTCTAGATGGAATCTTATGAGAAGGGATAGTTAGACTGGTCAATAACTTTTTTTTGAGTCAGACCTGTTTTACAACAATTTCTAAACAGCTAATAACAGCTGTAACTACTTGTAAGGGCTGCCATTAAAAAAAAAAACTTCTTTTTTTTTTCGTTTCTTTAAAAGAGAATAGAAAATTGTTCTCATGGCTCTGCATGAAATTAAATGAGCTGCCAAATGAAATTAAGTTGCCTGATAATAAGAAAGTAATAGTGGCAGATGCAGTAGGCCGTGGTGGTAGCCCTACAACAGTTATTTTTAGTGACAGTGGCAGTAGCAGTCAAAGTAAGTTTTATGAAATTATAAGTGGAAGCAGGCATAGACAGACAGCCAGCTGCTTCGAAGTAAGCAAAGAACTATTAACGTTCTATCACTAATAAAGAGGAGAACACAAGAGAAGCCACTGAAAAACAGGCTTGCTGTGTTCTGTATTACTTCCATCTGAATAAGACAATTGCCTACACGTCATTTTTTTTTTTTTTGTAACTTTCCCATTGACTTTAGGTCTTTTCTTATGAACTTTTCCTAAACTTTTCTTCTGAAGTTTTACTTATTGTAAGGGTAAGAGAGCAAAGAAAAAAAGTTTCATTTTTACTTTCTTCTTCGTGACTTTTTTTTTCGTTATTTTCTGTTGATACTTTTAATGTTTTTTTCTATTGTTGTTGTTGTTGTTGTTGTTGTTGTTATAAAATAATATGATAATGATTATGAAAGAAAAGTTTTCATATTTTTTTTTACGTATTTTAGATAAATTATTACTATTCTCTTTAATTTGATTTTTCTTCTTTTCTCCTTTTTCTTTTCTTGTTTCTTTTACTTTTTGTTTTCACATTTGGGAAAAGAGACTAGGAGTGATGAAACCAACTTCAAGAAACTTTTATTTTTTTTTCTCTATTGCCAGAAAGAAAGAAAACAAAAAGGAAGAATTAAGTAGGGATTGTTCTCTTCTGTTGGTTTAATCATTGACACTTTCAAAGAAGAATTTTTTTTCTTTATTTATGATTAAAGATTTCTGCATTTTGTTTTCAAAATTAAATGAAAAGAAGCTTTTATTTTTGTACTCCTGAAGACAAATTTAAAATATAAAAATGAGAATTTACGATAACCAGTATCAGGTTACAATATTAAAGAGCTAAACGAAACATATTTTTACTATATGCGAACGAGAATTTTATTTTTTCCAAGACTTTGCTCTAATAAAGCTTCCTGGCGTGCAACAAATGTTAGAAATGAAATTATTGTGTACAAAAAATAATAAAAAGTATAGAAAAGAGAATATTTTGTGAATTTTAACAACCCAAATACCCTCTTTTTTTCTCCCTTCCTACGGCTATAATAAGAATTTCAATTTCTAAGCATGCCAAGTCAAGAACTCTGCCACTCCATACGCAATGTAAGTGGTGGTTTAAGTTACGTGTGTATGCATGCATTTGAGTGTGTCTGTGTGTAAATTGAACTTAATTTATTTGCAGTGAAATGGAACCCCCAAATGTATTCGGACTGCAATTTTAGTTGCCATTGGATATGTTGGTTGATTTGGCAACATGAATTAGTTGCCTGACTTGTTGACATTGACCACACCGTTAAACGGATGTGGATGTAAAATTCAGGTTAAATTGCTGGATAAATTATTAGTTTTTCTACAATGTTTTTCAAAATGTTTTTCTTCTGTGCTCGTAACAACCCTTAAATAGTTTTTTCTTAAAAGAATGCAAAAGAAAACTGTGTTAATTTGTGAATCAAGTTAAGCATTCAGTTCAGTTCCACGCAAAACATGCACGTTCATTAGCATATTTTTAGTTTATTGCCACCGTTTGTGTGAAATGGAAATGGTAGTTGTATTTGCAAATGAACTGGCAAATATTTACTGGCATTATTTATAGCATTTGGCTGGCAAATCGATTTCCCATAGCATGTCAGTTACTCAATTATTTTATTTTATTATTGAGAAAAACGTTTTTTGGTTGGGGCAACGCAACTGGCCATTGTTGGGTAGTCATTGTATGCAAAAGTGGCTGAGAAATATAAAATTGAAAACGAATTGAAGTGGTATGAGAAAGAAAAGTGTTGAATATACAATTCCAAAGATATTTTCTTATACGTAAAGATATTGCCACAAACATTTATACATGCAAACATTTAGCATTAGTTTGCTTGCCACCATTGGCCGTCTGTTTAAGTGCATCTGTTGTTGTCACTCACTCATGCATTCATTCATTCATTCAGTCATTGGAAATACTTCTTCCACTTGGTTTCAATTCAATTTTCTTTTAAGCAAATAAACTTTAATACTCTTTTTCAAAAGTCAATCGGCCATAAGATCGGTTTTTTCATTTTCATTTTCATTTTCATTTTCATTTTCTTAAAACCTTTGTTACACTGAATACGTGCCTATTATTTGAATCAGTCTACTCCACACAATGGTCGAAAGTGGCTATTTGGTCTTAAAGTGTTTGCCATGTGTTTGTTAGTTATCCTTAAGGAAAGAAATGAAAATAATGAACAAAACTGATTGGAAATCTGAATAAAATTACGATACGACTTTTGTTCTCAACACGAGATTCTTTTATTCTGTTTATAGCCTTTTAAAGCAATTCTTAAAAAGTCCTGATGGAATTTTTTACGTTTTGGGAATAGAAATTTGATGACTGACTTTGTCTTGAAACAACAGTTGCCAATAGAAGATCGTTTTTGTATTGAAAATGTAGCAAAATTCACTATTGCAGGCCTCTTGTCTAAAATATTTCAATATCGCATGCGAGAAAACTCTTTCTTGAAACTCTTTCTTGTTGGTGTATATTTCATCATCAGTTTACTGGTTTGTTACTCACATGGTTCTGATTTGAGATTTAATTCCCAATAATAAAGTACTAAATATCTGTCTACCTATTGTAGGGTAACAAAGTGCCCCAACAAGAGATATGTCTCACTATAGTATTACACTGAATATAGAGTGTCCCCAAAACTTAATAAATTTATTTTAAAAGTGTTCAGTCATGTCATGTCAATTAATTTTACTTTCATTTTGCCTAAAAATAAAAAAAAACGAGAAATAAGTGATTAAGAACGAGTAAAAACTTTTGTAATTGTGGAGAAGCATTTAAACAACTTGAAGGAAATTAGAATCGAATGAAGTGTATTGCACGGAAATGTTAAGCCTTAAAGCATATTATCGTCTAGGAGAAGATAATTGATAACGAATGTTGAAAAACTATTAAAAAACAAAAATCCTATGAAAAGTCTGTTTAATGCTTGTGTATTGGAATTAATAGTTGAATGTATGGGAAGGTTTTTTATATCGAAATTGAAAATAATAAGGCCTCTGGTGTAGGCTTTACTTGAAAAAAAGAAAAACGATTTTATTTTTTATTTAAATGGAAGGAGGTCGTTTGAAAGAAACTAAACTCAAATAATATTCCAGGAAATTAGATAACAAGAGGTCGAAAGAAAGGTAAATTGAAGCATTGAAGATATTAAGAAACAATATCCAGCTCAGTCCAACTTTAAAACTACAAGCGAGAGTTCACTTATGAAGCCTGATCGAATTCTAAAACATTTTAATCAAGAAAACTGGATCATATTCTAATATCCGAAAGTATAAATAAATAGTAGCCGCCATAGTCTGAAGGTAATTGTTTGGCTTATTAGACGTGAGGCCACGGTTCAATTTCCAGGTCAAACATCTCCAGCAAAGCCAAATATGAAAAATATTTCTTCGGCGGCTTCTTCTCAGCAGAATTCTGACAACAACTCTGAGAGTAAATAAAATTGCCCAGAAAAGTTTCCCAAAAATCTGTCGTTCGGAATCGGCTTTTAACTGTAGGTCCAGCCACTCATGTACGAAATTAATACACACAACAAAAGTGCTGAGAGAAGCTGGGTCGTCATCCAGACTGAAGGGTTGAAATAACAAATTATGAATGCTCCTCTGAAGCCACCATTCTTGGATAACGTTACAGCTATGACGTATACATACGTTGGATCTAATGATCGTTTTACTGTAAGTAAATATCACCATAAGATATATGTACGGACCTCGAATGATGTCTGATGTACACGGATTTGTACTGAATTTAGCACTTTAATGGTCAAACGTGTCTTTACTTTTGAAAAGTTTTTCTTTTCTCTCTGTTTGCTAGACAAATATCTTGATTTTATAGAGAATTTTCATTGAGCAAACATTTGAGAATTTATAAATAAATAAAGTAACGTGAATCAACATATTTTTAACTTACTTTGTTTCAAATCTTGTGCTCTCCTGTTTAAACAAAATCTTTTTCAAAATTGTCTTGTAATAATTTATAATTTCTTATTGATTTACCTGTAAGAGTAAGAAAGAAAAAATAGGATTTAAAAATACTATAAATATGCAAATAATAGTAGAAATAAGCAATAAAAGTATTGGATATTTTAAATAATATTTTATGTGAACAAAATAAATCAATTTATCATCATGTGTCAAAAAGTTAAGGCAAGAATTTGATTTTTAAATGATTTCAAGCAGCCAGCAATAAGTAACTCATTCTTACTACCACATACTCATGTACATACATATATGCTAAGTAAATATACAATAACTAACTGTTATTGTAAATGTATATGTAAATACTTATAAACTATATAAATTGCGTACATACATACGTATGTACATATGTGTGTGTTGCTGTCAATTTGCGAATAGAAAAATTTCTATGGCAGTGCATAACCCTCAAACTGCTGACACTGCTATGGTTGTTACAATACCATGACGTGTGTGAACGTGTGTTATATTTTATAGAAAAAAAAAGAAAGGGAGAGAGAGAGAGAGAGAGAGAGAAAAAAGAAAAGAAACGTAGGAATTCAAATACAAATACAAACACAAGAAGTACAAATAATGCATACAAGAAGATTTCATATTAAAAATTGCTGTGTTGAAAGGTGGCGTATGTAAATAAACCAACAATTTGATCTCCTCCTCCTCCTCATTGAATGGCATTCATAAGGCTGGTGTTGTATAGGAGTATAGGCGGGTCTGTAATGTCAGTTGTCTTATTAGTGTGCCATTTTATTTGCTTACTTTTCTACGAA
>QOCX01000100.1:295476-309969 GCA_005959815.1 Sarcophaga bullata
AAATTTCATTCTATTGTTAAATGTAAAGAGAATTGTTAATAGATTAAGACGTTAATTTTTATAAGATGGGGGTTTAACAATGTAATGGAATTTGTAGTTTGGAAATTTTTTGATTGGGGATAGGATCCTATAAAGTAGGGAATAGAAGATCAAATGGTCGCAAAACCCTGATGATCGGCCATTATTCTTTTCATGATATTTTCCATGAATTTTGTATATGCTTGTATATCCCATCGATGACGCTTTGAATATCGTATTTGAATACAGGAAATGCTTCTGATTTATTCACATAAACTCGGGACTTTATAAAACCCCAAAGAAAAATTTCACACGGCGCTACATCACACATAAGAACTCCGTTATCACATTGCTGTATCAGAATGACATTCACCGTCAGAACACAATTTCATCCTTGTTTTCCTTTTCTTTTTGTTTCTTTTCTTACATTTGCCTTTAAACAACCGATATTCCACGATATTCTTTAAATTAAAATTCTGGCTGTATTTACTTCCATGCATGATCCATTGTTAAAAAAAACTTGTGAAAACTTATAAAAATCTATCGGAAAAATAAACTACCAAACACATACGTATACATACATACATCCAGATTTGAAATATTAATGGCACTTGAGTAAAAGTTTCAACTGTCTTTAGGTGAAAGTATGCTTAAGTGCTTGATAATGGTATTTAAACAAAAAGAAAAAAAATGGAAAATCTGTAAGAAAACAATGTTTTCGAAAACTTGAAATTAATTTTCATTAAACTGATACGCATACACACCAACACATACAAATATTCGAACGTATATAAACAGCCACATACACTAACAGCCTTCATTTATCGTATAATCTTACATGTGCCAGTAAGTGAACATACAAATACTTTCTCTTCCAGGTTAAGTCCATTAAAATCTACACATACAAACTTAAAACTTTCTGCTTCTTCTTCCTGTTATAGTTACCAATCAATTAGAAAATATACGCTCCCATCTCTGCATACCTTCCAACCTATACTTCTTATGGCTTCGTGCTACCCATGTGTTCTTTTAACGATTCTCGTACATTGTTTATGATGCCATTTTATTATACTTGATTTTATTCTTCTTCTTCTTTCTTTCTTTCTCTTCTTCTTTTTTTGATTTCTTATTTTATATTAAAACATTGTTGTAGTAATTGTAGTTGTAGTTGTTGAGTATTTTCATTTTCATCGTGCACAAAAAAAAAAAAAAGAAAACAACAAAAAGTCAAGGAGCAGTGGAATATGAAGCAGGAAAAACTTTATTTTTTGTTCTTCTTTTGAAAAGAAATAAAAAAATATCGACCATAAAGCTTTGCTGCATTTTTATTACACATTGAAGAGCAAAAGGGGAAGATATTTTCCTTATAAAGTTAAATCTTTGCAGTGTAAGAGATAGACTCCCAGTTGGAAAGCACTGTACAGCATAGGTTTGAAAGAGAAGGTCAGACAGCAATTAAATGATGCTAGAAACTGAGACAAGCATCTTAAGGTTAGATGATGACATAAAAGAATGAATTTTCCTTCCTTTAAGAAGCGTACTCCATACATGGGTAACGGCACAGAATAATATTATCTGGCATGTAGAATGCATACGGACTGTCTCACGAGATCTTTTCTTCCGTTTCTTCCTCTGTAATAAGCTATTTCGATAAATTTTCTATTCAAATAATCAGTTTCAAATTGTGAAGTACACTCAGTTGGGGTCCTTCCCCTTACAATTATTCGATTCGTAACAATTGTTTAAATCAACTGCAGCAAAATTTTTCGTTGCAAAGAAACAAAATTTGATCATTTTAAGGTCAGTTCTGTAGAACAGAGAGGTTCAAGGGCGGAATCATATTCTAATTGAGTTTGTTTTGTACTTTTATCAGCATACACCGAATTCATTGAGTGAAAGCAAACAGTGATAATTTTTAATTAATTTAGAAGCATAACTTTCCTTAGCACTAGCCTTCAACTTTCTTTCCATATTGCCATACACGTTGACCTCCGATTCATTAGAACACTGCTCTGGTCAAATGTACACAAATGGTCTCCCTTCTGCATTACAAAATCGATGAGAAAGTATTAGTTGCCATACATCTGGATTGTAGCGTAAGCATACCAAAAGTGCAAACTATTGCCGGAAACGGGGTACATTGTCATCCTTGGTAATGTTGGTGAAGTACAGAACATGGCTTAGAAGTTGAATTTATGGGGACATAAAACGGAAGTGAAAATATATTGAAAATACGAGAGTACAAGAAATGTGATTGACTGACTATATGTGGGTTTGTATGTGCATATGTGTAAGTAAAAGAAACCTGGTTCTAATCGCATTACTTGGGGAACACAGGTAAATAGAAGAAAAAGAATAGTGAACTCTGGAAATCCCAGAGACATAAACGAGTATTCCTTTTGTTTTTCTCATGTTTTTTATTTTTTTTTTTTATTTTTTTTCAATAATAAAGTGAAGACATGAAAATGGCTAGAAGAAAGGACCAAGACAAATAGAAGGTTTAAATAATGCCAACTGACAGTTAACACATTTGCCATGAGAATAGAATACTTTGACATATTTAAGCTTTTAAGATAATACTCTCTGCCAGTTACTTTAGCCAATAAAAATATTTCGTTCTCTGTGTGTGTGTGTGTATGTGTGTCCAGATTTTTCAATTTATTTGCTCTTTTACTTTCTCACTTTATCTGTAACTTATTGAAATTTGTTTTCTCGTAGAATTTTTATATACAGACGATTCTAGTTAATATGAACAAGAGATTTTTTTATTTTTCAAAATCTTACTTTATTCTGGGCCAGACATCAACAATGAGTATTCAAAAAGATAAGTAGAATCGAATCATACTCATAATTTCTGATATTTATACGCATTCATACTTATTTTAATATCATGGAACCTCTACTCATATTCGAAGTTTGAAGTACTCATTATGTTCGTACTTAACAACACGTATGATGTTGTTAATTTCTACTCTCCATGGCTTGACATAAACAAGAATCACAAAATAAGTATGATTCGAGTACGAACACTGAAATACTCACTAGAATATTGTGTGTTTGCTCTGCTTGCCGCTCTGTGTTTTTGGCTTAAGTGTCTTTTTTCTTTTGTTGTAAATGCAACAATAACTAAGACTGTAAATTTTAGTGTATTATTCGAGTTCTTCGAATCATTTATAAACACATATTATAAGTATTTTTCTAAAGTTATGAATCTAAATGAGTAGGCTTATGAATCAAACATATTTCGAATGGTATGAGTTTGATGTCATACTCATTGCAACCTGTACTTATAAATCAACATTGTAGTGAGTACGAATGAATCAGAGTACATGGTTAAATTTCAATATTGTTGACTCACTTATATTCGAAATTTCATGAGTGCTTATGAGTAGCAAAAAAAAAAAACGATTAATTGCCGATCTCTGGTCTGGACTAAAATCTAGCCTTTCAAACCACACATGTTGTGTAAGCCAATTTTACCCATGAGTAGCGGGATCTATAGATTAAAGGCAATTTTGAAACTCAGATTTTTTAGACACTTTCCAAATGACCAAGTCAATATGTAAATAAAGAACAAAATAAGTTTTACTCTGCATGTCGGAAAGATTTATTTATTATTGCTGCAAAGTATTGTGTCTTGTTCTTACATATTTGAGTACATTTTCGGAATTAAATTTTTATTAAAAGTTTGCCTTTATTAAACTTTAATTGCATTCTTAAATTTGAAACTTTTCTATCCATTATTTAAGACAACAACTAAAAAGCATTTGAAATTTTTTTAAAATTTTTTTTGGTCTTTTTCTTGACGTCACAAAAACCTGTGTGCATAGTTTATTGTCACCTAAAAACTTTCCAAAAAAATATTTTAAACAACTGAAGTACATATTTTACATGTCAAACTGAAACTTTTGCTTTTTAAATATTTATTCTGAAATTCGTACCAAAAAACAAAAGTATCGGGAAAAAAGTTTGAAAACTTTTTCTTTCCATTTTTCTTGATACCCGGGGGGATACAAATATTTTTGATTTTAACAAAAAAAAAAAAAAATAAATAAATAAATAAAATTAACAACACTTTGACAAGAAACAAATCTGGCAAGATTTGAAGGAAAACTATTTAAAAATAACAAATTAAGAAAAGGATACACAAAACAAAGCAGAACAAGTGAAAACTTAAAATAGTTGTGACAAAGGTTAACAAGTGTCTCACACTTTTGCTTTCTTTGCTGCATGACAAAAAAAAAAAAAAGAATGAATAAAGAAGGAGAAAAAATAATACAAAGAGAACACAGAGGGAAACAACACTGTCATGGCTATGTTTCTGGCCCATAAAATTCTGTATTCAACAGAATAACAAAGAAAATCTAAAATCGAAGACAAATTGACAATCAAAATGAGGCGGCATCCAGTCTAACGAAACCAGCACACTCAATTCCAAACACACATACAGTCCTCCAGTGCCTCCAATACATATGCATAAATACAACAGAATTCTAGTTTATGTCTGTAAATAATATGTATGAGTTTGAGTATGAGTATGAGAAAATAACTGTCACAACCATGTCATTCATGACTATAGGCATTATTGTTATTATTATTGTATTTGTTGGTTTGTTGTTGTTGTTGTTTTATTTTGTTAATATGCCTCCCTGCTTATTTACTCGTATGCGGTATACCACACAATGAACTTGCGCTCCAGACGAGCAGACAGCCATACAGTACAGAAAGACTGACTGACATTCATTGTGTGACATGACATCAAAAATGCAAGTTTCATGGCTGAATAGATAAAAAAAAAGGAGGAAAAAAAAAAACAAAAAAAAGCATTGTGGCAGCCAGCAAATGTTTGCATTGAACATATCGAAACGAAACCAATAATAAAACAACAACAGCAACAACGAGAACAAAACAAAAATCATATTAAAAATTGTTTTCGATTTGTCATTGTTTCTGCTCGATATGCCTCTGCATGCCTGCCTGCCTACCTGCCTGCCATTCATTTCATTATCAATGTTAATGGAAAATGTGAAAATTGAAAATGGAAAATGGAAAATTGTGGCAATCGATTATTGATCTTGAATTTAATGGCACAGAAGATTAAAAATGTGTTGTTTTTATAGTAGGACTGGTGTTGGTAAAAGCCATGTGCTTAAGAATCAAATTGTGACAATCGCTTAAGGGCACTTAAATTATGTTTCTTTGGAATACCCTGTGAAATTTGTAAGAAGGGCAATATTGTTTTGACACCATTTTAAACGATTTGAAATTGAAATCATCGAAAACGTCTTCAATTATTTAAAGAAATTGTTGAGTTCAAATGCCAGCATATCTAACCATCAACAGTAAATTGATGCAAAAACTCTTGTGAGGAAAGAAATCTCTCCGACCAGCTTCTAAGTAGCTTTCCCTTCCAGCTATTTAATAAATTATGGTTCCTAGTTCCTTATGGCAGATAACTTATCAAGTTTGCAATTAACACTTGCTTTAAAGGTTTTTCACTCCACAATACTTTGCTATTCGAATAGTTCTTGTTCATGGGTCATTAATGTAGGAGTATTTCGCTAACCTCGTATTCTGAATATTATTTTCTAATCTTTTTTGCATTAAAATGTTAAGATTTTCCTTTTACTTGCAACATAACAAAATCACAACACAACATACCTTATTTATATTGTTTTCCTACGTTATTATTTCAATTTTAATTTATTTTCTAAATTTTAATTTTGATTTTGAACGCATCATCATATTGCTTGTATTTCGCCGACCCGTTAAGTCACTTACTTCACTTACCTATTGTATATGTTGCACCATCTACAGTAAAGGTGGCTGCCCGACATTTATTAAAAAATCGTGTAGCAAAACCCACCGCTGAATTTCGCAGACTGGACGAAACACGTCGTATGGGCGAGTCAGGACACGAGGATGATTTATTCAAACAGGCGGCCGCGGGTGTGGTAGCACTGGTGGCATAAACCGTAGTAGCTGTTGCTGTAGCAGGCAACGACACCTGCTGTTGTGGCAAACCCTTGTAAACAGTCGTAGTTACAGCTGATTTCGTTGATGTAGCAACTGTGTCTGTGGCTGCGGCTGCTGTTGTAGAGTTTGCTAAGGAAGTCATAACCGTGGAATGGATTTGTGTTGCAGTGCCGGGCACTAAAGGACGCCGGGCACAATAGGTGGAAGAGATAAGCGAGGATGCATCTGTATTGGACATGTTATCGGTTTGGTTGTTTGGTTTTAAATGCACAAAACAAAAGCTTTAATTTTATATTTTTTTTTTTTTTGCTTTTTTCAATTAATTATTACACGCACACACACAACTGCACACTTCTTTTGATATGCTTGATTGTAATGGAAATTATTTCATTATTTTCTTTGCTTCTTTTCAATAATTATGGTGGCGTTTGTATTTATTTATATTGCGGTTGCTGCTGTTGGCCATTTATATTCTCATGCATGGCATTGTTTAATAAAAGAATTATTCAAACAGGAAATATTCTGTACGTTTGGCACTTTATTATAATGAAGAAGACAGTAAACGGATGTAAAAAAATTTTCTTTTTTTTTAATAAAAATAAACGAAAAGGAAACTGTTTAACAGAAGCCACAGGCAATTAAAAAAATATTGGAAGAAAAAAAGCGAAAGGATAATAAAAAGAAAAAGAAAAAATTGCATTGAATATGCAGCATTAATACAGCATTAAAGCAGCACTAACATTATAAAAATGTTTATGAACGACGTTTTGTCTGTCGTTTATGGCCCTCTGTCATTAAATGTGGGCATATACTCAACCGAAACCGTTAATAGTCATTAAATAAAATGGCCACATACAAGCTAACACAGTGCAGTTATTAAAACGATATTAAAGCCATAAACCAGTGGACATAACATAACATGCGAGTCATTTTTATTTTGAATAATTTCAATTTTAAGCACTTGGAAAAATGTTTACTGGGTAATAATTTTTATAGGGTAGTAGATAGAGCGTTTAGTTTTGTTATCCTTTTAAAGAAAAATTTATAAAATTCTAAAGAAACTCAATAAACTGCACAATAAATGCATGGAATTATCTTCAATATTGCTTCCAAGCGTTCGTTTTCTTGTTTAGAAAGAAATTTCAATTATTTTCGTGTCTTTTGGAGGCTGAAAAATATTACGTTTGGTATACAAGATTGACAAGATTTTCGATATTTTAATCCCACACAGTTATTGGGAATAGTTTTCAATACACAAACAAATTGAAAAGTCTTTGGACCACAATATAAAGATCATAATACATCTACATACATACATGATTGGCCATTACGACCCTTCAGTCAGGATTACGGCCTAGCTTCTCACACCACTTATGTTGTGCGTTTTAATTTTTATACATGAGTGGCGGGACCTACAGTTTAACGTCGA
Organism: Sarcophaga bullata; assembly: GCA_005959815.1. Lineage (NCBI taxonomy): Eukaryota > Metazoa > Arthropoda > Insecta > Diptera > Sarcophagidae > Sarcophaga > Sarcophaga bullata. The sequence continues at coordinate 302,900 of QOCX01000100.1, forward strand.
CTCCGAACGACAGATTTTTGAGAAACTTTTCATGCGAATTTTATTTACTCTCAGAGTTTTTGCCAGAATCTGCTGGAGGAAGTCGCCGAAGAAATATTTTTTCATATTTCGTTTTGATGTCTGACCGGGGATAATACATAATACATCTACCTTATGAAAATAAGAACTTTGGCAACTCTTTTCTAATCCCAAACAGCAATTTGTTATTTTTCTTTTAATTTTTTTTGCTATCTCATTACAGTCTTGCAGAAAACAAAAAAATAAAAAAAAAAAAAAAAGGGAAAAACGTACGAATTTCCCACACAAAAAAAAAAAACCCGGGAGAAAAAAAATACAACCTTTCGCTGTGGGAGACATATCTTATTGTCCTGGTTAATATTGCAAAAGAATAAGAAGAAAAATCAGCATTTCTCAGCAGGATACAGCAAACTTATTGGCATATTCAATGGAGACAAATAATGATTTGAAAACGTTAACAACGAATAAAATAAAAAGCAAGGGGGGGATCTGTAAGGCAAGACAATGTTAAAATCGAAAAGGATCCTGGTATAAATGCAAACATATTTCAAAAGAAATAAATATTGTCCATACAACAACACCTAAACACAGACACACATAAACATTATCATGGTGATAATAACTACACATGGCATGGAGTTTTAAAGAAATAAGCTCAACAAACAATGGAAATGTTCTGCTAAAGTCTTAACCAGAGGATGGCATTTTCATTTCATTCTACCACATTACCTTTAAAAGGTTCTATTGTAGTCCGGCTTTCGTAAGAGATAGAAAAAATGTTGGCCAGCAAACATTCACATTTAAATTAATAATGCGTCATTTGTTTTGTTGTTCCATTGCTTTTTTTTCTTCTTCTTCTTTTTCTTCTGTTTGCCATAAACCAGCAAATGAAAAATCCTTAAATCGCCTTAAAATGACATTCATTTCGGCATAAATTAGCTGCGAACGAAACAACAGTAACGCAAAAACAGAAAGAAATTTTTATTCCTGAAAACCAATACCAACGAGAGGAATAAAGAGGCAAAAAGAAAAAAAGAGAAATGTTTTGTGTTTAAATTTAATGCTGGTACTTTTTTTTCTAGAGGAACTAAGCGTACTTAATTCCCCTTACGTAATTCCTTGCAAAGCAGAACTGTAAAATAATGAAATCTTTAAAAACAGTGATTTGAAAATTGTATGCATTTGCTATGAATTCATACACTGCTGATCGTTTTAGGAACCAAAGACAAAAACCTGAACATATCCAGCGATAATAAGAATATATATTCCAAAAACTTTACTGACATACTTAATTGGTCATTATAATCTTTAGGTCAGCATTACAACCTTGTTTCTTACATCACCCATAAAGTGTGCTTGAATTTTATCCAAGAGTGGTGGAACCTAAAGCTTAAAATCGACTTCAAATGACAGAATTTTGAGAAACTTTTCATGACCATTTTATTCTACTCCCAGATTTTTTGTCAGGACACTGCTGAGAGGAAGAAATATTTTGTTTTTTTTTCGAATTCCGTTTTGTTTTATATGAAACACAGTATTTACTAGTTTAGAGCGACTTTATTGCAATTATTTCGATTTTTGAAAGTTTTAATGATTTTATACCTTTACATATCTGTCTCTCGCATATTTATTTAGATTCGAATTTCTAATTGCCGTTAAGAACCTTGGGTGCGTACTCGTCTCTGTTTATACGTATAACGCAATACAAATAGAATTGTAGCTACGTGTTGTGAATGTGTATGTGAATGGGTGTGAGAGTGTCCTTTACAATTTAATATGTTTACTTAAGCTAAACATTTTTAAATAGCTTAAATACAGACACATACACACTGATACATATTTATTTTCAAATAGAAGGCAATCGTTTACACATTTACTGGCGTTTTGTTTTCATTTTTCTTTTTCGCCTTTTTTTTTAAATTCTAATTATTATTCTAATATTCGTTTCGGCTAATGTTCTTCTATTATCCTTTTGACTACTAAATATGACTCATACTTTGACAATTAAGAATAAAAAATTTCTTTTTTTTTTTTTGTTTGCTTTTGAGGTTTTTTCAACAACATTGTTATTGTTTTTGTATTCATAATACTTTAATGTTGCGCTAAAACGTTTTAACAATTCGTTTCCCTTTTTTCATGCGAATTAACAGTTAAATCCGGCTTTAATTATGAGCCTTGAAAGGAAATTTTTGAAAAATTAAATGAGAGGTGGATTGTAGAACGCTAACAGAGAACGCACCTTAAAAAATGGAAAATATAGAGAATATGTGCCAACCAGTTATTAAAATGCCACATTTTTTAAAGAATTACGCAAATGGGATAAAGATTTTATGAATAATAAGGGTCATGACCAAGGGTAACACAGCGTTTACGGTTAAAGAAGAAGATTCCATATTTCAAATAAAATAACGGAATTTAATGGTTTTTACTTGTACCTACAATACAATAGGTAAACGGCTGAAGCCAGTTTCAAATCCTAGTTTAAATAATATTTCAAATAATCAAAAAATCTAGTTATGTTGCTAAAATATTCTTTCCATGAGAATATAAAAGAGCATAGCATACAGTCAACCCCTTTAACAATATGGGCAGGAACTTTGAAGTTCATGGTTATAGCATATTGCCCCCCGCTTGAAACAACTGTTAACCAATGTATAACATTTACAGTAAGACGGGATTCAGCATTCTTTTCTGCACTGTAAATACTCTTTAAACTTCCGGGTAACAGGATCTGTAAAGCTTTACCCTTTTTCGGTAAGATCAATGTCTGTTTGTATGCAAAGAAAAACAAAGAAAATTGAGAAGTTCGTTTGAAACCATTCGTCTTATAACAACAGGATATTAAGCCCTCAATCATTGATAGTACATTGTTCTAGTAGTAGTAGTAGTAGGTAGTTAATTGGCCTTATTAGATGAGAAACCTCGCTTCAATTTCTAGCTCAGAACACAACGAAGAAAACGAAATAATATCGTTCAGCGTCTCTCTCTCAGTCAATTTCTGGCATACACTATGCAAGTAAATAAAATTTGCCTTGAAAAGTTTCTTAAATCTGTCGTTCGGAGTCGGCATGAAAAAGTAGATTCCACCACTTATAGATACAATTACCTTACACTACATGAGTGGGGTGTGTTAATCTAGGTTGCAGGCCTTGCTAAAGGGTTCTAAAGACCTATTATGTAAGTAAGTAACACGGGATGATGTTGCAAATTACTGAGGGTATAGAAGACCTTGATGTTCTAGGCTTGAAAATTAAATGCGATGTTCGCTAGACTTAGTGCACCAGTTTTAGCATATTCATACCTTATCTTATCATTATCATATCTTATTTTTTCCTTTTCTCTTAGTTTAATAAGCTCAAACCCCTGCTGAAAGCATGATCAAAAAATGTTGCTCCCGTAGATTTAATACCAGCCTCACTATATCCACTGTTATGGGTACCTCATAAACAAAAATATACAAAAATATGACACAATAATGAAGGCTGTTTTTCATTCTTTTTTTTTTTGTTTCTTTTCTTTTAAATTAAACAAATTATGGTTAAATTCCTTAAAGTTCTATTGTTTATGGAGTACAAACACAAACCAAAACAAATATTTTCTTTAAAAAAAAAAATCAACTTTTTTTCTCTTTTTTTTTTATAATAATAAGTGAAGTATGAAATAATTTAAAAAATACAACAAAAAAAATAACAACAAAATTTATTAGGCTTCCTTTCAAATTGGGTTAATAAGCCAAGATACTGAAAATAAAACAACAGGAAAAAGAAAAACAGTTCTCGACAAAAAAGAAAAAAAATTCAAAGAAATAAAGAGAAAAAATTTTGTGTAAATTTAAAAACGAAAACAAAAACAAAAACAAAACCTTATAAAAGAAAGACTAAAATTGGGTATGTCGTACAGATAATTTTCTTTATGCGCCCCCCAAAAAAATAGCAAAGGAGTACGATGAGTTTAATGTAATAAAATCCATCCTTCCTTCATGTCAAAGAGACAAAAAGAAAGTAAAAAATAAACAGTGTGTTGAAAAATGCACAAAAGTCCCAGTTTCTTAACAAAAAAGAGGCAAATAAATTGCCAATTACCATTAAAGAGACTGCAAAAGGGACGAGCTGCTCTCTTAAACCAATAGAGAAAATGTAAAACGTTGATTTTAAAAGCAAAAAAAAATTTCGATTTATTTTTACAAATTTACTGCTTTCATATGACAGAGAAAGAATTCGCAAGATTGTTTACAAACTAAAAAAAAATATCGCATCTGTCAGTCAAATTATAGACGATAATCCAGTTTATGAAAACCAACTCACAGAATAATTAAAGCCACTCACAACGCCATAAATATGTTAATTGGGTCCTAGAGGACCCGATTTTTCGAACAAACCTTTTTAAATAAAGCTCAGTTTCCACTCTCGTTAACAAGCAAATTCTTTCCTATTGGTATTGGAAAACTCATAAATAATTGCAGAAAAGCCGTTCCACATCCGGAAAAGTGATTACTTGATAAGTATTGAATCTGGGATGTCATTAAGCCGTGTTTTTCGAAAATAATGTTGAAAAAATCGTTGCCTTATCATAACAGACTCTTGTTAGATTCATCATTTCTGTCTGATTCATCATTTCGTTTTTTTTTTAATTGAAAAACCACCAATCTTTGAGAATAAGAGCCTGTACTTTTGCAAATTGTAAATAGATCACATGTATGCATACAATACCCCTGATTTTTTTTTGTTATTATTGTTATTATTACTGCAAAATTAATATTTCTTTCATTTTTGTTTATAATAAAATCAACTCAACAAAATTTCATTTGCTAAAAACAAATCTAAAATTCAACATTTCTAAACGTAATTTGTGTGACTGACTGAGTTAACAAAATTTGTTAAGCAATCCTAATAAAATTTTCACCTGCTAGAAAAAAACTTTCAAAAAAACAGAAAAAAAAAAAGAAACAATTTTGATAAAAGCCAAAGGGAAGCCAAGGAAAAAAGTGGAATTAATAAAAACGTTAAATATAAACATGATGTATGACGGCTAGCTATGCGTCTATATGTGCGGCCAATTCGGGGTATTTTATTTCATTATTAATTTGAGCACTTTTTTTGCAAGGATTTCTTTTTCTTTTCTTTTTGCTTCGTTTCTGTATTTAAATTAAAATATTTTTTTTTTTTCGTGTATATATTTGGTATCAAAGGATGTTTTCCCTGCTTAATTTTTATTTTTTTATTTCAAATGAGCACTCACGAATGTAAACACAAACGCAAATGTGTGTGAGATACACATACACATGAACGCTTAAATTGAAAGGAACAATAAACACACGGGACTCTATTTTTTTCTTCTCATACAATCACTCATCATGTATGAAATAATTCTCATGTGAATGGCAAACAAAAAAAAAAAATAAATCGTTTTTGTTTATGTGTGAAATCATAACGGTAAAATGAAAATGAAAATGGAAATGAAAACAACAGCCGACAGAAATAAAAGAGGTAATCATGGAAATTGGAAATATTTCATTAAAAAATAAAACAGAATTCTCTTTCTCTCATACATATACATGCACATGTATTATATACGTACGTATATAGATAGTATGTTTTTAAGCTATTAATATAGACTAATGTAGACATTTTAATGGTCATTTACTTGGCATGTGTGTGGGTGTACGTACATGTATGTTAAAAACATTAAAATTTTCTCTTGTTTGTATTGGTTTTTTATGGATCCATGTACGCTCATGAGGTAATTTATTTGCATAAATGAGCAACAGAAAAACAAGATTTTTATTTACAAATTTTACATGTGTTTCTAGTTTATTATTTCCATGGCAGTTGTAGTTGCTACTGTTTACTATTGAAATTTTTATTACTAAATAAGCTCAACACATCGATCGATGTATCTCTTAAATCCGATTTTTAAAAATACGAAGAATTTTTGATATTTTTTTACAACATGATAGAAGAGGAAATAATAAAAAAAAAATAAAAATAAAGAAAAAAAATCCAATCAAATCGACATAAATTTTAAACCCACACACACACACACACACACACACACAAATAACAATAACAGGCAATATAAGCCTGTTGATTATGTATGTATGTATACACAACATCTACACATGTTTTGTTATTCTATGCGATTAAATTGTAGTTGTAGTTGTTATAGTTTTCCACATAAATATTAGCAAATATTTTATAAAATGTATGTGTATTGCAACTCTCACTCACACTCTTTTATTTTATTTTCTTTTTTTCGTTGTCTTTTATATTAAAAACGAAAGATATGCGTGGCATATTTTTTTGAATAAAAAATTTAACGTTATGTTAAGCAAACGAATAATTTACGTTTTAATGTAATGTTTATGAATGAAATTTATTTTATACTTTAAAAAATACTCATAAAAATTTTAATAGCTCAACAATATTCGTTTGACAATGGATTTACAACATTAAATTAAAATATAATGAAGACATATACTCTGTTAAGTTGTTAAATAAACATAAATTTTAAGTCTTTATTTATTTAATCCAATATCAGCCGCATTTTATTCAGATAAGGAAGCACTCTTTTATTTCCATAATATTATCTAGGCCAAGGCCAGCTTAATAAGTTAAGAAAAACTTATTATAGCACATTGGCCATTAGTATGTTTGAAGATATATTGTCTACATTGTAGAGCCACAAAGCCCCTTGAAGCTCTACCCAAAAGTCTTAGAGAAGACTACAAAATTTCATGATAAATTGAATTACGAATAGCTTATTACTTGGGGTAGCAACCGCATTATCTATTGAATGCGAAATGAATATCAGAAATCTCACAAAGATGATGACGTTGACGCAAGTGTATACAATAAATATTATTTTGAACTTTTACTGATCAAAACATATATTTGATGCACTCTGTATTGCCAACGTTATTATTATTATTCTTAATACGTAAAGAAATTATTTTCTTTTCAATTTCAATTATAAAGCCTACAGAATGAAGTCGTTTTTGATAGGAGAAGCACTGCCAGCCGATTCACTGCGACATAATGACTTGAGAATCGAAA